>VZRS01012085.1:0-23021 GCA_013398055.1 Ifrita kowaldi | reverse complement strand
CGGCTCAGCACCCCCAGGAGCTCGGTCCTCCTCCCCGGGACAGCTGAGAGAGAGCGGTATGAGCGAAAATGAGGAAATGCGTGAGTTGAAATAACGACAGTTTTAACAGGTGAAACGCCGCAAGAACTGCACAGGCCGTCTCTCACCGCCTCCCCGAACAGGCGATGTCTGGGCGGCCTCCGAGTGATAGCCACCCTGGAAGGCACATTCCAGCGCTCTCTTCTTATTATAGAATAAATACGACATAGAGGACGGAGTGTCACTTCGGTCAGGTCCTGGCTGTCGCCTGCCAGCCGCATCTCCACCCCCAGCCTGCTCACCTGGCAGGTTTAGCAGCAGCCAAACACCGGGGTATTTCCAGCCCGAGGAACGCGGAGCATCCGCGCGCACCCGTCCCTGCCAGACCCAGCGGGGTAGGGAGCGCCGCGGAGGTCAGGGAGCGGTGCTGCCAGCTCCTTTGAGCCCTGGGGTCGGGGACACTGCAGCCTGGTACCCCGGACAGGGGACAATGTGTTTCGAAGTGACAAAGGGTAGTTTTTCCTTAGAGAACAGGTAAGTGTACTGAAACAAGACAGCAGAGAGAAAAGACTTTTAGTCGTTAAAAATGTTCAAGCGACAAGTTCTTTACTTAAAATGAAATAGCACCTCGTTTGTGCAGCAACTCCATAGGTATGTATTCTGGTGAAGTCACATGGCTCGCACGGGAGGATCTGGTGCTCGGTTTCAAAATCAGCTTAGTCGTTAACTCTGGTGCAGTAAGTCATATCCTGTGGGAAAATCAGTTTGTGTGATCTGTATTTGAACTATTCTAAATAAGTTGTTAAGCCAGCAATTCAGTTCCTGGTTAAAACATAATAATTATTCTTCAGTTTTATATGTAGAACTTGATAGAAAACCAGAATTCAGGAATATTTGTTCCTTTGTGTGTTTTGTTTTTTTTTTTTTTTTTTCTTTTTTTAACTTTCTGTGGTGGCCCATGGGATCATTTTATGTGTTACTTCTAAATCTTATTTATCTCCTTTAAAATATTAGATGTAGACTTTAAGTTTTGTCTTCAATTTTTCAGAGGCGGGTGTATAGAACAACAACACATGTACCACAGGAACTGGGACAGATCATGGACTCAGAAACATTTGAAAAGTCTCGTCTCTATCAGCTAGACAAAAGTAATTTCAGCTTTTGGTCAGGCCTCTATTCAGAGGTTGAGGGCACTGTAAGTACCTTTCATATGATATTTTTCATGTACTCGAACTGTGAAATACTGTGGTTCTTAGTGGTCCCATGCAGCTACACCATTGGCATTCTGATGTCTTATGGCGAACACTGACATTTATAGTCTGTTTTTGTTTGTGGCTGTATTTGCTATACAAAATGAAGTAATTATGCAGAAAGTATGTAATTTCTTTCTGCAGTGCTGAGTCATACTGCACAACTACAGTGTTACCTTACATTTTAATTATGTTCTATTATAGTTTCCGTTGCAAAATTAATAAGCAGCATGAGAGTTATTTTAAATTGTTAAAATACAGACCTTTCCCTGTGTTTGGAGGAATGCAACTACTTTCATTTTTAGATGAAATTTAAGTAGAAGGTAAAAAGAGCAGCCAGTGAGAACAGGGAGTGTACCAATAGATACTTCTGAATTATAAGAAGAATTAACACTGGGCAAATGATGTTCACATATTTGAAAAAACAGAACCATTAAGTTAGAACAAAATATTTATGTGTGTGACTTACAGACTTAGGAGAAGAGAAACCTCTTCTAACTCACTACTGAAATACCATTGCTCATCGGTACCACAAAAAGGAATCCTGAAGTGCCTGGCATTGCAAAGTAAAATTGAAATATCCTACTTCGTGATGAACCTAAGCAAGCATAAATGTCAGTTATAAAAAGTAATGAGAATAGGATTGTAAAATAGAGTCAGTCATGTAACTGTAGAACAATGATGCAAACCCAGTACTCAGAGATTTGTGATACCTCTTAACTTTCACATTTCCTGATCTCCTTTGTGCTGCTTGACCTATACTTCATTTCCTGTTGTATGAACTTGTAAGAAGGATGTTTTGTCAGTGCAATCTGTTATATTCTTCTTATTGAGATTTTCAGTATGCTCAGTAGAACTCAAGACAATTTTTATATCAGTTTGAAAAGCTTTTATGTTTCTGACTGACTTTAGAGGCAGTATTTCATTTGGAAATCAAAGCTGCTCTCTGGCAGTGGGTGGGTGGGTAAGGTGAGCTGGAACCGCCTAGCAAGTGCAATGAGTCAAAAGGTTCTGAAGCTTTTTCTTGATTTCAGGAACTTTAGCCAAAGCAGGTTCCTTTGTTGTTTCTAAAGAAAATATACATTATTGGAATGAGCGTTTTTTGCCACTGAATTTAGCGCCCTGCTATTCAAAGACTTGAATCAGCAGTCTGTGCTTATCTTCTTCTGGGCCTACTGTTGTTACGGTTGCCCAAAACATTGTAGCTACTAAATGAGAGAGATATGAGTTTGCCAGATGGACTGTTAGATGAATAAAGAACTGTCTGGATAGCTGCGTACAAAGAGATAAAGCAAATGGCTCAGTTTCCAAGTGGAAAGCAGTGGTGGCTCTCAAAGGGTCCAAATCTGGGTGAATGCTGTTTAGTATGTTCAGTGGGACTGAGTGTACCCTTGGCAGGTTTGCAGCTGACACCAGGCTCAGTAGGGCAGCTGATGGGCAGGAGGGACAGATGCTGTCTAGGGTGACCTTGATAAGCTGAAGGAATGGGCTTGTGTAAATGTCATGGAGTTCAACAAGGCCAGGTGCAAAGTGTTGCACCTGTCTCAGTTCAATCCACAGCACCAGCGCAGGCTAAGGGATGAGTAGATTGAGAACAACCCTGTAGAGAGGGACTTCAGGGTCCTGGTAGATGAAAAATTGGACATGAGTTGGCAATGTGTGATTGCAGCCCAGAGAGCCAACCGTGTGCTGGGCTGATCCCCAGAAGCATGGGCAGCAGAGTGAATCTGCCCCTCTGCTTCACTAAGGTGAGACCCCACTTGCAGTGCTGCCTTCAGCTGTGGGATCTCCTGTGCATGAAAGACATGGACCTGTCAGAGTGGGTCCAGAGGAGGCCGCAAGAAATGGTCAGAGGGCTAGAGCGCCTCACCTTCAAAGACAGGCTAAGATAGTTGGGGTTGTTGGGAGCTGGTGGTAACCCATGAAAGGCTGTTTCCTTAATCATCCAAACTTCACACCATTTATACATATTAGCAAACAAAATTGCGGTTCATTGACTAAAATTTACATAGTTCTTTTATTAGTTAGTATTCTACCTTCTGTTGATTAAATTATTCTTTTGCTTCTCATGCTAATTCTCAGTCTTTCTCTTGTGAGCCGGTGGGTTTCTTGGGTCGGTGGTCCATGAGTCACTGGTTGTGATCTGCCCCTGCTGGAATTACCTGTTACCCAGTCAGAGCTGATTTCAGCACAGTTGCTGAATTGGCTTTCTTGGTTTCATCTTAACTTGGGGGTTCTGCCAAATGTCCTTGTGGTTCAGAAATTCAGCATTCTCTCCTGTGTACATCCTTCTGCCCAAGCTTTGGTAAGTTTTCCCTGGGGCTGAGATCATTAAAGCATGTCAAGCCCTAGACTTTAACAAGGCAGTTCTACAAACAAGTAATTTTTCTAACACCTGGACATCATGGGGAGGCCTTAGAGTCCCTCCCAGTACTTAAAGGGGTTCCAAGAGAGCTGGAGAGGGTCTTCGAACAAGGGCCTGAAGTAACAGGACAAGGAGGGATGACGTCACAACAGACAGAGGACAGGATTAGCTTATTGGGAAGAAATTCTTTCCTGTAAAGGTGGTGAGGCCCTGGCACAGACTACCCAGAGAAGTTGTGGCTGCCTTATACCTGGAAGCGTTCAAGTTGGGTGCAGCTTGGGGCAGCCTGGTCTAGTGGAAAATATCCCTGCCTGGGGCAGGGGGATTGGAACAAGATGGTCCTTGAAGTCCCTTCCCACCCAAACCATTCTGTGATATTTAAAGGTTCCTTCTTACCCAAACCATTGGGTGATTGTGCTTGCCTGTGTAGGAAAAGCATAGCTTTAGCTTTGTTTTGTGATGTTTTCTTTCTGTTCCATCCCTGTTTCTGTAATAACAGATCCACAATGATTTTGGCAGCTGATTGATTTATTAAGGAAATTAGTACATCCAGCTGTCTTCCACACCTGAGCCACAGAATCCAGACTATGCTGTTGATTTCTAAGCAGCAGCTAAAGTCAGTTACTAAGTCAACAGGCATCTTTGTTTGTATGTTGTTCCAGTCTTTCAGCTGTGATGGTGATAGCTAGAAAATTGGTATGTCTCACACTGCTGCCGCCATTAATGAATTCATTGTGTTGCAGTGATGCTGATGTACAAAAGCCAAATGAAAAACTGTGGAATATGTGAGTTAAAGCTTTAAGCTAATTGTTTGAATTCTGGCTTGAATAAAGAAGTTTTGGAGCAGTCTGTTTCCACATCCTGTCCTTGGGTCACAACAGCTCCAGGCAGTGCTCCATAATGGGGGCAGAGTGGCTGGAAAGTGGCCCAGCAGGTAAGGACCTGGGGATGCTGGTCAGCTCATGAACATAAGCTGGCATGTGCCCAGGTGGCCAAGAAAACCAAGGGCATCCTGACATTTAGGGGGTCGGTCTCTTCTTCTCCCAGGTAACAAGCGACTGCACCAGAGGAAATGGCTTCAAGTTGTGATAGAGGACGTTTAGATTGGATATTGTATTTCTTCACTGAAAGGGTGGCCAAGCACTGGAACAGAGAATAAGAGGAAATGGTCTCAAGTTAAACCTCCAGGGGAGGTATATCTGAGATGAGAAATTTCTTCAGTCTTCCCAGGGCAGAGGGGGAGTCCTGGAGGGATTTAAAAATTATGTGAATGGCACATGGGTTAGTGGTGGGCTTGGCAGTGCTGGTTTGGACTCAATGATCTTAGAGTGATTTTCCAACCTAAAAGTTTCTATGATTATATTCTCCAAAGTGGATAGCCCTTGTGTAGGGTCCATACAGCTTCTTCTCTACACATCTGTGATGGTGAGTTATTGCTCCTGTATGTGATGCTGAGGTGTGTCTTTCTGTTTTTTGGAATCTGTCCTGAGTTTATCAGATTCCATCTGGAGTGAGGTGACCTTCACTGTCTGGGTTTGTCACTTTTTTTGAGCATAAAATACATTCTTTATTGGCTTTGGGAACTGCCTGAACTTGAAAGAGGCTGTTGTGGCCAAAATTGAAGAAACTGAATGCCAGTTTTGCAAGCTTTTGCCTTTAATAGATTGAAGTATGATTCATTAACCCAGCAAATTAATTGAAGGGGATATGCTGTGTTAGAATTACTAGAATGCTTTATTTCAGCCATTAATTATTTGGGTTTCTTTTTAACTAATTAGTATCAACAACAAACGCTGTCTTTGTTCAGGGTGATACTTCTGGGATTGTCTGGTCTAAAACTTACAGGTAGTCTGTAGAGGAGGAACAAACTTGCTCTTACGGTTACAAAACAAGGAGAGTGGAGCTCCAATGCTGAGTATTCAATACCACCTTGTCATGTAGGAAGAGGGGATGGTTTTCATCAAGGAAGATGAAGTGGAAGGGTCGTGGTTCTCTTTGTCTGGGGCTGGTGAAAGGAGAGAGTGCAGGGCCGGGGTTCCTGCAATACCCTCACGGCCACTGCCACCTGCCATCGCTGCCACCTCGGATAGAGGGAGCCACTGTACCGCAGGTCGGAGCCGCCCCGGACAGCGCAGCCACCGGGGAGAGGGATCGTGCCCGAGACCGCGCCGTGCTGCCGCTGGTACTGCCGCCCATGGAGAGACGCAGTGGGACCCAAGGCCTGCCAAGTGGCGTGGAGTGAGCAGCTTGTCAGCATAGTTCCTTATTAAAACTAGCTCTCCAGGTTTTGTTTAGTTCTTTTTCCGTTGTTTCCAGGCTGGGGGGAGGTGGTTGAGCTGCAAGATCCTCTCCGGCGTGTTGCCTTTGTTCTCCTGGGCGCCGCTGGCAGGCAGTGTACGGACAGCCACCGTTTTGCCTTTGTGTGGAAACAACGTCGGGCTCTCTCTTCAGGAAGCAATTTTGTTTGTTCAGTGGTAAATACTGTTGTGGGTGGAGCACTCTCTTTTGTGCCCTCTTTTATTGATACCGTTGTGTTTATTCACATTGTTGTTTGTTTTCTCAGTCCACAAAGTCTAGCGCCGAGGTCCTCTGCCATCTTGTTTTTGCCCTAGAGGGGACCGGGCAATATCTTGTCTTTGTTGGTTAAACCAGTTCTTTCTTTTGTACAGTTTTCTTTTTGGCGTTGTGTTTACTGTTGTTTTCTTTAGTAAATTGTGACTCTAATGTACAGTCACTCTGAGTTGGGTTTTTTTCTTGTTCCCCGTCACTATTGAAAGGGTACAGTTTAAATGGCTTTAATTTCTCCGCTGAGCTTTTAAAACCACCACACTTGCTTTGGTCCTTTCCATCTCCTGGTGACACTGAAAATGCACCCTAACAGTTAGGTTGTAAGAGTAAGCCTTTTCAAAATAAATAAATAACCCCCTGGTATTATTAATATTGGAAGGCTGCTTACTTGAAAACTGATTTTTATATATATAGTGATGCATCACTTGCTAAGAAAGCAAACATGAAGTATTTACAAGTTGAGCTGTATAAGAAATGCTGCCAGGCCTGGCCATGAGCTGCTGTGAGCTCTTGCTTCAGTAGCTCTAGCTTGGGCATTTCTTTGATGGTGGCATATCCCAAATGTTCGCTCCCTATTCCTTGGCAGCCAGTATGTGAGGAGACGTTGGGAGCAGGCACAAGGAGGAGACCATGAAGCTTTCTTCAAAATGGCTGTAGCAGCTCCAGTAGTGAAAGTGAAATTGGGGCTTTTCTCTGGGCAGGGAACACAGGTGAACCTCTGCTCTAGGAGAGGAGGGTGGCTCCTCTTCCAGACGAGAGGCTGCAGTATGGATATATATATATATATATGTGGTTATACAACCACAGGGCACACGAGCTTTAAAGTCTTCTGAAAATATACCTTATGTCTGAGCCAATATAGCAGCAAAGTCTACAGAAAATAGGCTTGGACATATGGTAGTATTTCACAGGGAAAAAAATTACCTGCTCTCTACTTCTGTAAAGTAAAAATTAACTGCCAGATATTCCGGGCTTGTTTTATTACTATTAAGATCAGAGGGGTGGCAAAAAGCTAATTACAAAACTTGTCTTACTCCCCTGTGAAGGTTCTTACCATGCTGAAATTTTAGTAGACTAAGATGACAGTGTGTTTCATACTGCCTCTGTGGTATGTGGTTTTGTTTTCAAGATGATTCTCCTCTGTGGAGGAATTCCTTTTCTCTGGAAACTGTCTGGTCAGATCTCTGGTCGTGCTGGGTTTGGACCAGAATATGAGGTAAGAAGCTTTAAATTTCTGTGAAAGTATTTGGTTCCTTCTGCAATAATAATTTTAATTTTTAAATTGGTGTCTAGTTAAAAGTGAGATGTAGCTAACCTATAATATAGTAAAAATAACAGATATTTTCTGGTGCACACAATGACTGTGTGATTCTGAGAACTGGTAACGGTAAATTAGCTTGCTTTTAAATTAGCTTACTAATTAAAACAGCCTTATATGTTAAAAGCAAAGTCTGGTATATGCTTGAATCAAATGAGGTGGTGGGCTGGGTTTTTGGGAGCTCTTTATTTGGGTGTTTTCTTTTTACTGGTAGTAGAATTGATCTACCTGCACACTAAAAGGGTAAGAAGTTTGAGGCTACTGCTTAATGTTGCCTTTGTGCTGTGGATGAGGCATGTATCCAAATTTGTGTTCCAAATCCTTAGTAAGATATTATAGTGAGCAATAATCTAATCATCATGTACAAGTTAATTCTGTGAATTTATTTAGTATCGTCTTCTAACTGGTTTCAGTTAAACCACTGACCTAAAAGCCATTTTTAATATCCAGAATATTTGTTTGTATGGGTCAGTAAATATCAGGTGGTTTTGTTTTGTTTTGTTTTTTAGATTATTCAGTCATTGGTATTTCTGCTGCTTGCAACACTCTTCAGTGCAGTGACTGGTCTCCCATGGAGTTTATATAATACATTTGTCATCGAAGAGAAACATGGCTTCAATCAACAGGTATTGCAGAGAGCACTTATGCTGACCTAATGGGTTCAGATTAGTTAGGTAGACTGGTCTGTCTACATCTCTGCTGAAGATCATTAGTTTTAGGGACATTTCTACTCACACTGCATAAGAATCAGTTTTATCAGTGGCTGTTGCAGGAGTGCCCATGCAGCAATAGGCTCTGTGTGAGCTCATGCCTCTGAGCATAGAGATGTGTATTCTCAGGGTGGGACAAAGAATGTTTCATGCCTCAGCTGTTCATCTTTGGATGAACCCTTCATCTGCCTTTCATGAGAAGTTTGGATCATTGGCTTGATAGGGGCACTCCTGATTTATGCTCAATGACCAGGTGAAAGGAAACCAAGAAATTACTTTCCTTCTCATTTTGTTTCACTTACTGATTTCTTAAATCAGTCTTTACTAGATTGGAGAATTCAGCTCTTCATTTGTACCCGTGTTACGTACCCATATAATACCAGCCCTGGTTTTCTTAATTGCTTTCACCAACTTGGTTTCACCTGTGTCAGCATCAGTTTCTCATGAGATGGCATATTCCTTCTGAGAGAAGAACCTCAATCTGGGGCCCATCATTAGCCATTTCATGCCAGAGCATAAGATTTTTTTCTGCTTGTGGAGCCAACTGGTGTCTACAGTACTTTCTGTTCCAAGTCTACTAGGAAGTTGTTTGGCTGGTTTGTTTGGGTTTTTTGCAGTAGAATGAAATTTAGATGGGTAGCAGATGTGGTTCATTTTAATATCAGTAGAGATGCTATTTGCCAATTTCATCTTCAGTCTCTATGGAGGCAGGAAGACTGAGAAGTGAAGACTAAAGAAGTGAAATCAGTTTGTTTCTAAACTTCTTATGTTCCTGGTAGATCGATACATTGATGTTTCTTATTCCTTTTTATAAACAAGAAAGGAAATAAGTAATAAAAAGGGCTTTAAATGCACTGATCCAGTTTGCACCCTTTAAAACAGAAATGTGTAGATCCTGACACATCTGGTATTATTTTGGTTCACATCCATTTATTTAGTGGCATACTGTTTTCCTTCCAGGGAAGACCAACTATGAAAATTCTCACTGCACAGTTTTGCTGTTAAATCTGTGTGTTCCTAGAAAATGACAAGGCTGGTTTGGCTGTGTGTCCTCCCCATCTCTGATGTTTCAATACTGTGTCAATGGCAGCTCTTGCTCCAGGCCTTGGGAAGGAAATCTGAAGATTGTCCTAATTAGTCATAAACCTTGAGCTTGTGACCAACTCAGAACTCCATTTAGCTCTCTTGGCTTGTGTAAAAACCTTGTGCTTCTAAAAACCTGTGTGTCACTTTTTTTCTCACAAGCAAGGAGATCCTCACTGTCAGATTGAGGGTGCCCGTGGCCATTCATGTCCCAGGTGCTTCTGAGATACAGTCCTGGGGATCCTAATCCCTTCTGCAGATTTGACAGTGAGCACACCTGCAGACTAGCATCCTACTCCTAGCAAGGAAGGAAGGATTGTTCCCGTGTTTCCAGAGCATGAGTCAATCAATCTTTTTTCCATGGGCAATATCTGTTTAATGTATTTCGGTTGTTCTCTGACTATCACTTCTGTTCTGCAGTCCTCAAAAATTGTAAAGGCTGGCAGAGTCCTAATTCTTGCAATGCGCTTATGCCCTGGCCTAGCCTAACCATCCTTTTGACATTCAGAATCCTTAAACACACATCAAATGCCATCTCTCGCTCTTGTCTCTCATATCAGTCCTTAGTAGTCACATCAGGCCTACACCTTGATTGCTTCTCCTACCTTAGTGAGGAGTGAGTTCTGTTTTGGTGCGGAATCTGCAAGCCCTTCATGTCCAAGGGCTGACAGTCCAAAAAGTCCAAAGACTGACAGTAGAATTAGAGCCAATTGGCACAGCAGCTGATGGATGAAGAGCCTGACTTGATCAGGCCCTGCATTTCTGCAGAAGGAAAGTGGCAAATACCGCACTTAACAGCTTGGGCTTCTTTTAAAAGTGCCTTGAGAACTTGCAGACTCCATGTGGTTTCATTGTTGCTTTAGGCAAGATAAGCAGTATTCTGGGTGTATCAGAACATTTATTCCTGAGAGTTGTGCTCTGTGCGTGCTTCACTTGTCAGTGCCTAATCAAACAAGAAAAGGAAGACTCGGTACTGACACCCGTAGAGATTAAATGCTTGACTGAGCTACCCTCATGGTCTTTTACAGGGGTTTTTTCACAGCAGTGGTCATGATGCTGAGAGCTAAAGGCTGAGTCCATGTCTTAGGTACCGGATGTCTTACAAATAGTCAAATCTCCACCTTCCATTTCAGACTGATAGTCTGGATCCCTTAGTGAATCAGCCAAATTCACACCTGGTACCGGCTCAGACTTTGGAATTTCTAGCAATGATTCTCAGCTGATCTTCAAATAGACTCTTCCTTCTGTAGGAGTGGCTTGCTGAAAATGAGGATTTTTCTCAAAGTCACATTTGCCTTCGGAAGCAAGAAAGAGACTCGGCAAAGATGAAAGACACCATGCAATTTGCCAGCTCTACTCCTCCTAGATTGTGGAGTTGGAAGTAAAGAGAGATTTAAAATGAAAATACGAGCTAAACGGATTGTAGTTGACCTGTTTTTCTTTCCAGGGCTTTTCAGTACAGCCTTGTTTGAAAGATCTTTACATACTAATCCTTTAGAGCTTGATGGGTGTCTTAGTTTTGTTGCAGAGTCACTAGATCAGATTCATTCAGATAGAGGTGTTTGAAATTTCTATTGCTTCTGTTAAAGTTATGCTAATTTTAAAACCTGAGATAGCTGCGTGGTAATAAACTGCACGTCAGTGGAAGCTTGAAGTAAAATGCCCAATGTATTGCTGAAAATCTATAATAACATTTCTATATATTTCCAGTTAGGACCATTAGCTTAGTGGTAACTGAAAGTTAAGACGAACTGGGGCAGCTATTCAATGAAAGAGAAAACATTTTACAGTAGCAGTGTTTCTTTGAGAATTTCTTGTTTTCTAAGAATCCATAATGCGTGGGATATAGATCGGTAAAGGAAGGAAGGGACAGATAGGCTTAAATTTAATGAATGTGCAACACAAAAGAATGCTTTGGGTCAGGCCTTACTAAAGAAGAGTGCATCTGCATGGGCTCGAGTCTGTGCGGTTGTATGGAGCTGTTAGGAGAGCTCCTTTTTGACTGAGTCTGATTTTCTTATGACACTGGCATTGCTGTTTTGCCATTTGTCTTAATTGAAGGGATCAGTTCACTAACCAGAATGGCATATTAATATTTACATTGACATATTACTGATATAATTTATCCTTTCTTTGCAGACGCTGGGATTTTTTTTTAAGGACGCTATCAAGAAGTTCGTTGTGACTCAGTGTATTCTGTTGCCAGTGACATCCCTTCTGCTTTACATTATAAAAATAGGGGGAGACTACTTCTTTATCTATGCCTGGCTCTTCACATTAGTTGTTTCTTTGGTGAGTATGAGATGTTTGGGTTTCTTCCAGACTCCAGCTTACTGGCATGGCTCAGCATGCTGAACACAGCTGAAAGGAAATGAAGAAAAATCTAAATCTCATGTGAATTTTAATATCTACAAACTTTAACAGGGTGTCTTGCTCCCAATGTACTTGTTTAGGAATAATAGCTCATATTAGTTGTCCACTTTAATGTCATATATATTTTATCTATTTAGTACTGGAGCGTCTTCATCAATTGAAAGATAAGCACCGAAAAAGCTTTAGAATAAGTACTAGAAATACAGCAATATGTGGTAATAGGTTTTCTTTTCTCTTAAATATAGAAAGGGCACAAGGACAAGTGCCAGCAGATTGGCAAGGCAAAGCAGATTGTGCTTTCATCAGTGGTTTTTCCGTTGGGCATTTTTTGTAGGTTATTGCACAGCTCTCAGTGCATTGCTTGGTATTAAGAGAAGTAGCAATGTTTCATTGTTCTGCTTATATAGCTGCTTTCATACACTGAATTGTAGCTGATGTTTTTAGGGTTTAGGTAAAATAACGTTTTATCTATATCATAAGCATTTGATACTTTCTATTGTTACTCTGAGGGCTGTATTTTTTGGCTCTTTCAGCATAGTGCTCTACTGCCTTTTTGCTCAATATACAAACCAGTGCTCACCCAAGGCAGAAATTACACAAGTACTGTTGTATATAGTCATTCATTTTTAGATTAAAAAAGCACTTTAACAAGTAAAAGAATAAATGACTATGTTACAGTGATGTAATAAAACCTGCCATGTTAGCCCAACAGTAAATATGGGTCAGTTAATCCCTAATTCTCAGCTGAAGTTCAGACTTCCAGGTTGAAGTGGAGTGCACTATCAAGAAAATTTTTAGGAATATTTGTATAGGAAGTCATGATAGTTTTCTGTCTTAAGTTTCTCATTCATGACTTAAGTAAGTATTGCTTTTTATCTTTATATTCTCCCTGCTTCTAGATTCAGATCACTTTTATCGCTTTTGTGGACTTTTGATTTGTCAGGTTTCTCTCTAAAGCAGAGGCATTGGCTGGCTACATCTGTACAAAAATGTGATGATAATGCTGTGTGGGAGGCCACTGCAATTAACACAGGAAAATCTGATTTTCCACTTGCATAATCTGATAGCTGCATTGATTTTCTCAGATATGACAACATGGAAGGAATTGTGGCTCAGTTTAAGTCATGACTGCAAGCTTTTTCATAATGCTGTTTTTATGGGATACAGATCTCATCATCTGAATTGTGTTTGTTGCTTACTAGTATTTTTGCTTCACTGATGCTTAACATGTAACTGAAGAAAAACTTGCGTGGGTTAGTAGATTTCTATATGGCCACTAACTGGCACAGTGCAGTCCACCGGCATGTGTTTCTAAGGAGCTTGATGACAATAGTGCAGTAGCAGAAATGCACCACTTAGGTGGTAAGTTCAGCTTAAGATTGCTACTTTGAATTCTTTCAAGCTTTTGTTTGTTGGCTTAATTATACAGTGGTTCTGTTGTTTTGTTATGCTGGCTCCTGCTTTTTCTAGTCCAGGTGTCCTTATGCTCTGACATCTTCCCTTTTTTTGGGGGTTTTTTTGGGTTTGGTTTTTTGTTTGTTTGTTTTTGAATGCATTTCGAAAAATCACAGTGTTAGGTGTCAAAAATGCCAGGTCACATGTATTGAAATTACTATAACAGAAAGATTTGTTCAGACAACAGTTCTTAAAGAGCTGGTTTTTTTCTTGCAAGCTTTGATCAGCAGCACACTCTTAAATCCTAACTCGTCATTTGAGCTACTTCTCTCTCAATTTGCATGAAACAGTTCATACTTACAGACTTTTCCAGTGTAGCCTTATTATTTGCAAAATTGGATATTAGTTCTTTATGTGATACCCAGTTCATATGTTAAGTGTTTAGTCTTAAACACTTTAAAGACTTGCTTTTTCATAGAAGGATTAAGTTGAAATTTTAAAATAAATGGATGAAAGATACAGGATTTTCTGAAATGGCCTGCCCTCATTTGTATACTGAAAGTGAAAAGATTTTTTTATTTCTCTTCCTTTATACCAGTCGTTGACTGTATTTATTCTTGCTATCTTTTCTTAAAATATAGATTATAAAAAAATATTGCATGATCTCATATGAGAAACTTTCTGAATGCCCCTTTTGTAGTCTTTAACAAGCAGGTTGAGTAGAAAGATGTAGGTGAGTAGTACCAAGCAGTAAATTTCAAGGTGAGAACCAGAACATATGCAGCTGAAGCCACGTTTCTCTCTCTCACTTGCCTATCACAAACTAGTACTTTATTTTTGCTCTGCCTGCACCTTCCCGTTGAGCTGTCCACACAGATTTTATCCGGAGGTGCTACTGATACTTTAGAACCTGATATAACAGGGTTTGGTCTATCTTTTATACAATGAAAGGTAGAAAATAAAATATCTTGACAGAGCTGCAAACTTCTGTACTGAAAGAATACTTAGCATTCTTGGCTCACTCTTCTCCTCTGGGCCCTCTCCACCCCTGAGGGTTAAGTGCATGCCTAGGCAATTGGTGTGTTGCCACCTCAACTTCATAGTGTTCCAACTTTATAGGGTTTCAGGCCTTTATGTGTTTGAACAGCCTCTGGCAGGCAAAATCATCCAAAGAGGGATTAGATTTACCCTTTAGAGTCTGTTTTAGGGAAAAATTCCGGTTCCATAACTCTAATCAGAGTTAGAGTTGCATCTTCCTACTGGTCTGTTATGTTTGCTGATACCAAGGCATTATGCAAAGATCTGAGATAAAACCTTATAATTAGTCCCCACATGCTGTATGGTCTGAAACACTAGTCTGAACTGAAAAGCTGATTTCTACTCTATGAAATTCCCTGCTACACCTTCTGCAAAATATCTGCAGAGGTTTAAGCCTCTAAAAATGACAGCAACAAAAATAACTTATTTTTAGTGGTGTTTCATATTGATGTCCTTACTTGCTGTGACTTCACAAAAGTCAGTTTTTCTGATTTTCGATTTCATTGGACTTTTTGAACGGTGCACACACTGTCAGAAGTCCAGGTACATGTTTTCAGTGAAATAAACGTATCAAGATAATTTTGAAGTTAATGTCCATTTGCCTCTCATGTCCTGTTCCTTTTTCACTGGGCAGAATTTAAACTTTTAAAATAAATAAATAAAAATAATTTTGTGAAGATCCAGAGTGAGAGGAAAGGGAGTTCAGCTTTCCTTTCCATCACATTATTCTAGTTCTGGCTTTCTCAACTGGGCCGCAGCTGATGCCAGTTTGAAGAGATGCAGGTGCACTGCAGTAATGTTTTTGGGTCAAGGCTGTTAGTCATTGTGGAACCAGAGGCATCAGGCAGTCAGCTGCCTTAGCCCTGCAGACATCTGGGAGATGGAAAGAAGACAGGGGACATGAAATTTCTTGCCTCTCTTTCAACAGCTGCTTTGCAAGTTAGCAGGAATTAGTCCCACTTCTTCTGTCTCCTGGTTCCTTAATCTCTGCAGCGGAGTATGAAACACTTCAGAGCTTTCAGGATTGGTGAAGTATGTGGAAGTGACAACCTGTCACTGATGAGCCCCCTACTCCCAGCTGCCCAGAGGCCTTGTCTTCTGTGCTGTTCACACCAGTTGTGCTGAAGTGTGTAGGTGGTTTGTGCACCTGCCCCTGCCCCATCCTGTTGCTGAACTGTGGACTGGCCACCAGACAAAGCAGCCCATAGAGAGCCTGGCTATAGATCCTACTTCATATAGGACTCTGCTTTATCAAGTGTTTTTTCTGAAATTGTGCCCTCTTCTTGAACTTTTTGCTCCACCGTTAGTACTAAACACGTTTGCATGCCCTGTTCTTAATATCCGCATGTGTTTGCAGGTGCTTGTTACAATCTATGCAGACTATATTGCACCTTTGTTTGATAAATTCATTCCACTTCCGGAGGGAGAGCTCAAGCAACAAATTGAAACAATGGCAAAGAGCATTGACTTCCCATTGACTAAGGTGTATGTTGTTGAAGGTGAGGTTTTTTGTTTGTTTTTTTTAAATAAAAAAGCTTTGTAATTTTAAATTTGTGGGTTTTTAGCATCGATTGTGGATGCCATAGTAGGGCAGTTGCTTGCATTGCTCAGATACTGCAATACTTGCCAATGTCTGTAGCATTTTCCTGGTCTTTTTCCTAAAGCTCAGTGCACAGCCTGAACTCAGCCTCTGGTTGGAAGCATTGTCCTGGGTCTGTGGAATGGAAATACACAGGTCAGTCAGATCAGGAAGCACAAAGTAGTCAAGATTACAATTTTAGAACTGTGAAACAAAGAGAATAGCTTTTTAATTTTTTGAGTCTCAGTTTAGCCTTAATTGTCTCAAAGTCTTTGGTAAAACAGTTGAAAAAATCTTGAAAATTAAAAATACCTATTTCTTGAAATGTTCGCAGGGATAGTTTCTTATGCTGTAGCTGGATGGTCTCACACCTACTTGAGACAAATTCTTTTCACTTTCTAATACTGAATTTCTCAGGTCATGGAATGTAACATGGAACGTGTCAGCTGCCATGTCACTTCAATTCCATGTTCATGGAATACTTTACTGTTTGACATTTCCACTATTACTTATTTTGCTCCTGTCTGAACTTGATTTCAGGGGCTTTCCCAAATTCTGTTTTGGTTTTGTGTCCCATTTGTGAGGCTCAGTGGGACAATGAGGACTGTCCCCTCTGTGAGGCTCAATGTTTTTTATTGACTTTGTGAAAGCAGTATGAGACAGCATAAAGACCTAAAATGGTAGAAGTTTGCTGTTGAAGAGAGTGGTGAAGGCTTTATCTAGCCTAGAAGCTGTGACTCAAAACTGTGGACTGGTCAGATCCTGCCAGTGTTCTGCCTCAGTGCTGCTCAGAACCGCTGATGCACCTGGGGCACATAAAATGCTTCTCTTTTCAAGCTGAGCTAAAGCTTTTCAAGCTTGAGAGTCAGTGCAGGGGTTTGCCAAACATGTACGGTTTTCCCAAATGTATTGCTGTCAGTATCCCAGCTTTTAACAATGGTAAAAGTACCATGAACCAGTTACTGGTACTGCAGTCCCTCTGCAGTGTCCTGTGTTGGCTTCTTCAGCATGTCTGCTTAAGTGCAGGGAGCTGCAGTGGAGGCTGCCAAAGCCCCAAATACTGCCCCCCTCCCCCCTTCTATGGTAGCATTCTTAAGAGTGTTGAGCCAGCACCATTCCCTTTTGACATGGGGGACTGAATGTGGGAACATCTTTTTACTGGTGTTACTCTGCACTCTGTCTTGGCTCTTCCTGCTCCAGAACTGACTTCTTGGTAAAATGTGCAACCAAGTCCTTTACTTTCAGAGTTCATTCTGTAACAGGCAGATTACAATGATTCCTTCTCTACCAACATTAAGTGAAGGATGAAGATTTTTATTACATACAGAAAGGAAACCTTGCTGTTCTGTGGGTGTTCAGATTTCTTCACTGGGAAGGGACCAGGTGCTGAGGCGTCATACTCTGACCAGTCTCTTCCTCTGTTAGTCTGTCGTGGTTTGGTGCTGAAGGTCACAAAGACCATCTACAAGTTGGCTTCAAATCAAGCAATGGATATTTGTGCCCTAAGGGGTTTATGCAGTTCCTTCATTTATACTGAGTGTTTTAAGGCAAATGCCTTCCAACTTATCCTTTGCCGCAAAAAACCCAGGGGAATCCACACCTGCTCTCATGGAGACATCCTTCGGTTGTGATGTTGCTACAGCTTCTGTCCATAAGCAAATGTAAGCTTTTTAATCAACTGAAACTGTCCACATTCCATGGAAAGAGATTAGTTTCTTGGCCCTAGGTGTATTGAAGGTAGAAACAGTCCATGACTGACCTGATCTAGATAAAGGTAGCTGTAAAAAATAGCCTATTGCAAACAAAAATAATATTGAGGAACTGTGTTATCTGTAGTCCATATCTTCTCCTTATGTCTTTCTAAAGTCTTCATATTTATATGTTTCCATTCATCTTTGCTGGCACATTTGAAAGAATTCTGCATAATTTGGCACAGGTTCTTTGCCTGGAGCAGTGTCAATGCAGAATCCTCTTTCCACTCTAAATCTGCAATTGCAATAGAATTTGCTTTTCTTCTTGGACATTAGATGTTCGAGACTGCTCTAATGGTTTTAGTGCTTTTAGTGATTACACACAACATTTCTCTATTGGAGTCATCATTCAATTTTAGAATATGCTTCAGCTTGCAAACAGATGTGCTTGAGTTTGTCTACTGTTCATTTGGGGACTTTGAAAATTCCTCTGGAAGAATCTGGTCTATGTCATACCTTACAGGCTTCAGTGCATGGGATTATTCAGATCATGGTCTTTAAATTTTCCCCATTAGGTTCTAAGCGTTCTTCCCACAGCAATGCTTATTTCTATGGATTCTTCAAGAATAAGCGGATAGTACTCTTCGACACACTCCTGGAAGACTATTCTGCTTTGAACAAAGAACCAGCAGAAGGAGAAGATGGTGAGAATGAAGAAGCAAAGTCTAAAACCAAAGTGAGTTTGTTTTTCATTGTGTTATTTATATTAACTTCTTGGTGAGATATTCCCTTGTGTTTTCTAATGTATTTTAAAGGTCCTGATTAAGTTGCTAAAACCCAGACCTTAAGGATTTCAACACCAAAGTATGCCTGGTTTGCTAATTGGAATTTCTGGGGCTGTGTGAGTTGTGCAGATAGCACCAGAGACTGTAAAAATTCTCAGGGGCTTTAGCAAAACATTAGTTCCCTGCATGTGGAACCTTTCTTACAATTGTTTGAATAAGGGACGTGTTCAGGGTTTCAGCTCATCTTCTCTTGGGACTGCCACACTAAAGCTTCCCTTTGAAGGAAATACTTTTAATTCTCAGTGTGTCATTTGTGTGCCTTTTAGTGCATGCAGAGTTTTTGGTGCAGGACGCATGCTGCACAAACAGATTGCACTTGTGCATCCTCCCATGCCCTGGTCAAGGACAGGATGGTGTCCTGGCATTGGCCTCTCCTTTGATATGCAGCTGCACATCATGAGTCTGCTGAAACAGCTGTTGTGCCCTCAGAAGAATATGGAAATGACTAAAGCTAATGGAATACTTTCTGAAAAACCTGAAGAAGTAATTCTGAGAAAAACAAATGGCGTTGTGTAGCCTAAGGTTAGACCGATGTCTAGACTGTTGTTCAGTCCAGCTTCTGTTCCTTGACACCATGTTAGTGGTGCCCAGAGTTTTGTTTGGCAAATACTGCAAGAGTGGGTGAGGAGAGGAGGGACTGTTGAGCTCACCTGATCTAGTCATAATGAGAGTCTGTGTTCCATTTCAACAGGTTCTTCAGCCTTTGTGTTTGCTTCTGACTTGTTAATGGATCTTTGAATGTGCAGATGTCCTTCCTAACTATAGCTTTAAGGCATGTCATAGGGCTTTTTGAAGAGGACAGTTCCTTTTTAAAGGAACAGTACTGCCTTGGGAGGAAGGTTACATGTTGAGTGTTGAAGGAAATAGGAACAGGGCTTTGCTCTCAATTTTCATCTGAAAGTCTGGAGCTCTGAATACCTGCTTCCAGTGTAAGGCTTTGCTTGAGTAAAGAAACAGGATGAGAAGAAGGGATGGTAGGAGAGTGTTTGGAAGGCAAATCTTCAGTGTTCTTTCAGGTTTGCATCAGCATGTCTGCATACATAGAAATAAGAAAACACCACCTCATAGTAGAAATCTTCTTAAACTTAAATGGTTATATTTTTGTAAGTATCTTCATGAAAAGGGCTCAGCAAGAAATTATATGTGTGTTTCTGCTGTTAGAAGGGAATGGCCTGATCTAGGGATGCTTAAATGACCAAGGCAAAAACAAACGAGTAAGAAATTTATTTGGTTATGTTCAGATATACCTGATAATACTTCTGCTTTGTTACTCCCTCAGAATAAGAAACAAGGATGTAAAAATGAAGAAGTTCTAGCTGTACTCGGTCATGAATTGGGTCACTGGAAACTAGGTCATACTGTCAAAAATATAATCATCAGCCAGGTAAGTTATTATAAACTGGTTTTTTTTCCTGGAACATCTGTAATTATAGCTGTTTCCAAATGCCCTCTTCCAGATTTGTTAATGTACATTCACCTGATATACTTACGCTATGTGACAGAAAGTTTGGGTTTTTTTCTTTGCTCTATCTACAGTGAACATATACTGGCCTTTCTGCTCCCTCCCTTGCTTCATCTGGTTGGTAGTAAGCATCTCAGGAAGTATGTCTACTGCCATTTTAATTCATCTGAGCAGCCTTCTGAAGTTGTGTCATGGTTTATGAATAGTACTCCCCAATTCAGCGCCCCCACCAAGACTTCAAAACCAGTCTCTCACTCCCCTGCTTTTCCCCTTCCCCTCCCCTCCATGGCAGATTGAAGAGGAGAATTGGAGGCATAAAACACAAAGATCACTCACTGGTTGAGATAAGAACAGCAATGCGATAAGAANGCCCCCACCAAGACTTCAAAACCAGTCTCTCACTCCCCTGCTTTTCCCCTTCCCCTCCCCTCCATGGCAGATTGAAGAGGAGAATTGGAGGCATAAAACACAAAGATCACTCACTGGTTGAGATAAGAACAGCAATGCGATAAGAAAACAAACAGTAATAGCAACAACACTGATGACAGTGGGTGCAAGAAAATAAAGGATTCATACAGAAAAAAACAACTGTACAGTAAACAATACTGGACAGCTCCGTCTGTCATGTTTACTCAACTGGTAGGAACCCCTTCTCCCTGGGAAAGCCTTTCTTCTCCCTATCTCCAGCACTGATGGGAGGTGGTATAGAATAACCTCCTTGTCCTGGCCATGGCCCCTCATGGCTACTGCAAAAATTAACTCTGTCTTGGCCAGAACCAGGGCATTAGCCACCCTTTATTCTCTATTGTCTACGATGTGCCCAGATCCTGCACCTTCCAACGATAGATATACACTTAGATATATGTGTGTGGATATATATACACACAAGTGCAGCTATCATTTCCATAGTTGGTGACTGTACCTCCAAGGTGTCTGTTGAATTCATTTAGTCCATGGCTGTGGGTTCTATCGGTCCTAGATGTCTTCCAGGACAGGAGGGCTGGTGTGCTGTTGGCTGGTTGCAAGCTGCATCAGGAACTCACAACTTGTGTATCTGATGTACTCCATACTCATTGTTCATGGTAGTTGTGGCACACAGTGGCAGTGTCATTGAGCAAACAATATTGTATAATTCAACATTACAGACTGTTCACACAAAAATCAAATCCCCTTGAGGTACACATCATGTTTCACAGAATCACAGAATAAGCTGAGTTGGAAGGGACCCACAAGGATCACTGAGTCCAGCTCCTGGCCCTTCATAGCATCCTTTTTGCATTACCCACTAAGTGCATCCAGGTCATTGAGCAAAAACAGTCTCACAGATGGGTTTGCCTTTGCTTGATGCAGAACTAATGCAAACTGTCTTCCCTAACACATTTCTCATATGCACCACAGGGACTTTATCCCCATCTATGCTATGTAGGCTGTTGAGCAGGGCCCAATTGGTAGAGCCTCCGGTGTTAACTAACCAGATGGCCTTCGCTAAATGTAGATCCCAGTGTTTGCAGGTCCCACCACCCATTGCTTTCAATGTGGTTTTTAACAGTCCATTGTACTGTTCAATTTTCCCAGAGGCTGGGGCATGATAGGGAATATGATACACCCACTCAATCCTGTGCTCTCTGACCCAGGTGTCTACGAGGCTGCTTTTGAAATGAGTCCCGTTGTCTGACTCAATTCTTTCTGGGGTGACANCTGTCGGTCTCCGCTCTCTGATGGACTTATGCACAAGCTGTATGGGGCTACTGAAGGATGAACAAGTCTTGATGAGAAGTCTCTGACTCTCCAGTTCACGAATCATCTCATGGACGGGGGCATGCAGTCCCAGTTGGTGCGGTATTGTCAACAATGCATTGTTGTGGTAGCGATTGGTACCTGCTGTTCTTTGACGCTCAGCAGTCCCACAGCAGAAGAGTCCTGTGAGAGATCAGGCAAGGGATTCATCTGTCAAATTTCCTCTGTCTGTACAGCAGTTATCCTGAAAGGCCAACGATGCCCTTCTGGGTCCTAGAAATACCATCTCCTGAGGTCATTTTTGCCCAGGATGAACGGGGTCTCTGAACCAGTCACAATGGGGGTTTTTGCCATTCATTCCCAGTTAGGCACACTTCAGCTGTTGGGATCCCCCTGCCACCCCAGAAATAGAGATAGATTCTGCCCCTAGGTATCTTGATGGCATCAAGATGCCCTGGTGTCAACTAAAGCCTTATACTCTTGTGGGTCTGATGTGCCAGGCCATTGGATCCACACAGTGCAATAGATCCAATTGTCCCTTTCCTCCACCTGGCTGGAGCCAGGGCCCTTTTAGTCTTGGTCATAGTACTCATTGCTTACCTCTTGTAAATGTGAACTGGAGGTCCCTTCAAGAGGATTGGAAGTAACATCAGCTATTCTGTTTTGTCTGAGGAGCTTCGCACTGGAAACCGGAGCAGCTTTTGTCCTTGTAGAATTTCCTGCAGTGGTTGTTCTACGTCTCAACTCATGTACCCTTGCTGCTAGGGCACAGGTGGGTTTTCCATCCCACTTCGTGTCATCTCCATTGTCACACAGGTAAACCACAGGTTTCCTCATGGTGTGTACCGTATCTCTTGAGCAGAGGGAGCAGCTGCTCCCAATAGCAGAGACTCTGGTCCGTACTGGTGGGACATGGGACATTTCCTCTTTAACTTGCTCAAGTCATATTTGAAGTCTTGGACAGTCTTTCCACAGCCAAGGCACAGGTTGGTAGGGAGGAAAAAGATCATCATATTGCCAGAGTCAGGTAGTCACGTGAAGCACTGTTTTGTTCTCCTTTCATTGACACTCAAGTCAATGAGTTGGCATATGGCGATGGCACGCTCCCTACTAACTTCCACCCTGTGGATTGTGTACATTGGACCTCATCTGGATCTACAGGGGACTGCTTGTTACTTAAATCCTTATAGAGTACCTCCAGCACAGCTCTCAGATACTGGAAACCTTTCTCTATGGTGTTCCACTTGCCTTGGTGCACTAATAGATCATCCTAGAAGGGGTACCTTTCCCTCACACTTGACAGGAGTTGCCTCCAGAGGCTGAGAGTCTCTGTTCTCTTCCCAATCCCCTTGTCAATGCCCACATCCTGGGAAAGGGATCCCAGATGCTGGGCGTCACTACCCTCTAGTTTCATACCATGGGCTGTGATATTCCAGCACTGGAGCAGCCGGGCCACCAGGAGCTCACACAACTGGCAGCTGAAATCTTTTTTACGTATCTTGCAGCTCACCCAGGGATAGGGATTATCTCTGGCTTTGCCTCTCCTTCCTGTTTTGAGGGCCCCACTCCCTCTTCATCCCTCACTAGGC
>VZRS01012081.1:336314-347643 GCA_013398055.1 Ifrita kowaldi | reverse complement strand
CTTTTCAAACCAAGACAACCCCCAAATAACTCTGACATACGCCACCAGAAATGCTGGCTGGTTTTGACAAACCAAAACTATCGACTAAAGCGACTTTTTAGCGATACTAAAAAGCAAGGTCTATGAAATTCCTAACCAAACCAAGATGAAAAGCAAGGTCTGTGAAATTCCTAACCTAACCAAGACAGAACTTTTAAGCACAAACATCCTGACTTGGGATAATTTAAAACAAACAAACAAAAATCCCCACAAAACCAACTATCTAGGGCATTTCAGCCATTTTGGGGAGAATGAGGTAAATGAAAAAATACTGTTGTATTGACACCTTTGTGTAGAATATTATTTTTATGTAGGAACAATAAGGCAAAAATTCAAGTCACACGGAACTGAACATCAATCTGAAATGGAGAAATGGACATGGCAGAATCAGAGAGACTGCCCACTGCATTTAGTGGTATGAGTGTACATGGTCCACACAGCCACCAAAAACTTCTGCAAAAGCAAAATTTCTGAATTGCTTTAAATAAACACTCTGTTATCAGGAATTTGGGTTCTGGGGAGTTTCTGTTTCGGTTTTTCTGTGAAATTAGTAAGTAGTACCTGAAATTTTAAGCATTCAGTAACAGTTGTAAACATGCAGCGTTCCCTGCCGCCAGCACTGTACTTCCCACACTGAAATCAGAAAGCCATTAAAAACTGGTCAGGAACACTGATGTGTGCGTGATGTCCTTCTAGAGAAAGGAACAAGACCTTCAGTCCCCAGGAATGCCCTGACTGCCTTAAGCAGACCACTCCTTCACTTTTTCCATCTTGTCTTTCCACATACCACCTACTCTCGGGAGAACTGAGGTCCAGGGGAAGAGAAGGGAGGTTGTACTTTGCACTATGTAAAAAGGCAGGCTGTACTTTGCACTATGTAATGCAGCAAAGTCTCAAAGAACATCAGAAAGGCAGCTAAATATTAACTTCACATTTTCGATTACCTGTAAAGTTTTAGTGTTATCAGACAGTATTGAACAGCTGTGGTCATACAATGAAATATAAAGTAAACTTATTTTGCTAGGAGCAGCAAATCTCAGCTGTCCATAACAAAATCTGATGAGTTACCAGTTACATTACAAAGTTATGGGATGCCTGCTGCCCCCTGCATTGCTGACACTGCTGGCTTTTTTTTAGCTCTTAAGGCCAGCTCACTGCAGGCCATTCCAGAAAGTTAACTCTTTTTTGTCCAGGAACTGCATCATGACAGTAAGCCTAGGGAATGCTGTTTAACAGCTGCTCAATTTACTGCTGAGCTACATTTTCAGTATGTCTCACACTGTCACCCAGCTCTGTGCTGCACGGGATTGGTCTTACTGGCTACTTACTGAAGTAACAGAAAAGATGTAGGCAGATTTTTATTTAACAAATTCTCTAACAGTTAAAACTTATATTAGGAAGTAACAACGGGACCCAATTTTAAAGTAAATTTTTAGCAGTCAAATTGATTTATAGGAAAAACTTGTTTCAGACTTTACTTTGAGATTTTAATCTAAACAGAAGACTTCCGACTACTTCTACTTTTCTTCCATGGCGAGCAACTATAGTATACGAGCTCCTGCCTGCCCATGCACAGTATGAGGCTCATTTAGACTGAAAGGGACTTCTGGAGGTTATCCAATCCCACCCCCAAGTGAAAGCAGGGCCAACTTTGAAGACAGATCAAATTGCTCAGGGGTCATACCATAGTCAGGTTCTGAATATTTTCAGGGACAGAGATTCCACAACCTGTTTCAGTGCTTCATTCTGTGTGGGAAAACATACTGCTAACACATTATAGTGGCTTCCCTTGTGGCTTGTGTCTCCTGCCTCTCATCCTTTCCCTGTGCATAGTGAAGGAGAGTCTGTCTTCATTTTCCCCTCTCACTGCCTAATAAGCAGAGCCAGCAGCAATTAGGATCCCCCACTTCAGACATTTCTCAAAGCTGAACAAACCCACTTCTCCGGCCCTCTCCACACATCATGTGCTGATTCCCTACCTTACTGGCCTTTCACAGGCACCTCAGCACCTGCCTCATATTTGGCAGCACAAAACTGTGCATGGTACTTCTGATGCAATCTCACAAGATCCAAATAGTAGAGAATAATTGCTTATTTCAACTGGCTGACATACCCAGTGTGCTCTTCAGCTTTTGCACCACAAAGGCACATACTGTCCCACAAGGACCCTTATGTTCTTTCCTGTAAAGGTACCTGTCACCATTCTGCACCACATCTCTGCTGCTGCACGGGGTCATTCCCCCCCAGAGAGACTTGGCGTGGCACTCACTTTTGAATTTCACAAGGTTTCCAACAGTTATTTCTGACCTGCGGACATCCCACTCAATTAGCCCCAGTCTCCAGCAGATGAACTGACCCTCACAGTCATCCACAGTATCCACAAACTTGCTTTAAGTGCCTTACAACCTGGAAGAGAGGTCAGAAGGCAGACAAACTGCCCCCGCACTGGTGCCACCAGTGACAAGCCTCAGGTGGACCCCATACAGCTGACCAGAACTTCTGAGTTCTGCAGGACACACAAATTTTCACCCATCTAATAATCCACTTCCCAAAACATATCTCACCAGTTTGGCTACAAGGAAATTCTAGGAAATCCTATTAAAAGACCCTTAAGGTTAATAACACTGTTCTTCCTTTGTCCAGTGTCTTGTCCTACTTACTTACAGCAATCAATTCAGGACCTCTTTTCACAGCAGTCTCAGACTGTGGAGACATCACCATAACTGCTCTTCACTTCACTCCAGTTTTCACCCATCTGTAGCCACATCAATTTATCATGCCTAAGCCATGTCTCTTGAGACTCAAAAAACACAGCCGTAGAGTAGCTCTGGAAATTCATCACAAGAACTTTCACTAACAGTTCTAGAGAGTCACACAGTCTTCACCTCTTTCTGTATGGTAGAACACTCTCTGCAGAATCGTTTCAAGATCTTCCATGAAGCTTACACAAATCTGTTTCTCCACAACAGTTTACATTGTGATTTATCAGGAGGTAGCGTAAGTTATTAAATATTCAGGTGAAAACACTGATAAATCAACTGTGATAATATGTTATCAGTTAAACATAGTTATAGTAAAAAACCTTACTGTTTTACAGCTGTTGAACTTAACAGTTGTGTTAGACATATAGAATCATAGAATGGTTTGGGTTGGAAGGGATCTTAAAGATAGGAACTAGACCATATAAGCCACATGCAGCAGCCTGAACTACCTCTGATACCTCAAACTACTCAAACAGCTACACAGAACTTAGTATGCTTCTTCCTGTACACCATATCCCACATAAATGGCAATATCACACTTGCTAGTTACCAGAGGTAGATTATTTTATGCTACCTCAGCTACCAACAACACATTGAAACTTTCAACAGTTTAAATTTCCCAAAACTGATTAATGGTATGGTCACAACCATCAATTTCTCATAGTTGATTGCTTTAGAACTACAGTGTCTTTTTAAATGATACAGTGCTTCAATGACATCATAATAACATTACTTCTCTTTCAAGAAAGTTTATCTGTTGAAATCAAAAGCACATTGAAGTGTTTAAAACAGAAACAGAAGCACTGGTGAAGGGCTGGGAAGTGGGTTTTTATAATGCAATTATCAATCTCCACAAATAAATTTAAACTCATATTAAGCTTAACAGCTCTTGACTTCACTTCTCCCACCCTTAGCAATAAACCTTAGCAGAGTTAATTATTCATTGTGGCAAGGGCCAACAGATGATGTTGGAGAAATTAAAGGAATTTGGGGAAAGAAATTACCCCCAAGTTATGTATGAGTTAGATGTCTTGCTCCCTCACTTACTCTGCTGCTATGAAGAAATTACTTGGTATTTGATGTAATTTAAGTGACTATTTTTCTACCAAATTACGTACACTGAAAAGAAATTAAGTTACCCATCTTGAACATGATCTCAACTTCTTCATATTCTTTCTCCAGCATCTCTTCATCCAACAGGCTGGTTTTAGGTATGCTTGTCCCAGCAATAATAAGTTTTCAGCTTAACCAGATGCAGCATGGGTGGTATTTTCAGTAAAAAAAGCAACAGAAGTGGGCAAAGAATGCCCACACAATACAGGAGTAAGAAAAAGTTAAATCCAACACTAATCTGTAATCGTCTAACTTAGGGGCTAATAAAAATAAATCCAAAAGTAACCAATAAATTCATCAAGACAGCTCAGTTGGTTTTTTCCACTTATTTGTACACATCAGCTACGGAGACCTGCTTGACTAGTCTTTATTCACCTTTAGCAGGAGATTGCCATTTCAATGCCAACAAATTTTGCACATGCCACTGCATTACACTGATAGCACAAACACCTGCCAAGTACTCAAAACAACAGTCACTTTCAGAGAACATTCTGCTCTGTACAAACTAATCCCAGCACTAGTTTAAGAGCTATCATGTTATACAAACCTTGACTAATGGAAAAGGAGAAAACAATGAATCCCTGTAGACATATAAAGTTATCTTAAATGCCAGATAATGAAAATCTGATGTGGGAGGGGGGTTGGGGAAGGGGAATGGGCAAGAGCTGTCTACTGCTGCAGATACTCTTAGTATCCCTGTCAACTCAAGGTGAGTTACACTCAACTAGCCTTCATATTGAGAATAAGATGGATGCTATTTCACACTATTAAAAAACTAAAATTGCTTTTACTCCTGTACACTACTTGAAAAACAACTGAAAAGAAGCAAAAATACCGAACAGAAGAATGCAGTTACGATAAAAGAGGATTGTCTGGAAGCTTTTTACTGCTTTTCATTACCTGAACTAAAAATGACCTTCTTGATAACAGGCTAAGCTTTACCTACCTTTACCTTCCCATACACTTGGGAAAAGCAAGGTAAAAAGACAGAGGACATTAACAGAAGCTTTAAGACTTCAAAGTTTTTTTTCATTCCTGCTGCTAATCTTCATCTATTGCTAACTTTTGGACAGAAAGACCAACTTTTGGGTTCACATTTGAACCAGTCCAAAGTCTGAAAGTTAATTACCTCAAAAGTAGCTCCTGAAGCATTCATGTATTGGATAACACAAAAAAGTTGGTTTGGCATTTTCACTGTGACTCAGAAGTTGTGCTACACCTTGAAGCTCTTCATCACGAACTTACGTACTAAGTTGTGTAATAAGCAACCACAGGTCAGCTTTTCTAGAATCAGTGTAAATACTGGCCATGAGCCCCCTCAGGAGCCTCACTCATACCTCACTCCACCTCCTTTTAACACACTGTTTTACACCTTCAGCATCTAGGACATCCAGGGGAGCAAAATAAGCTTTCACCAAACAGCAAACACAATAATCATTTTCCTTGACACAGTCTTTACTGCACATGTCCCTCTTTATTTGCTTCTCATAAATTTCCTTGTATTTTTTCCACGTTCAGCTATCCCCACCTTTTCCTTCTTAGCTCTTCCTGTGATTTCTTCCTGAACTCAGATGATACTCTTTTCTAGGCAATCCTTCTGCTTTCTAACCAGGAATAAAGAATAAAACAATGATCCCTTTACTTTTAACAAGAAAGCTTGACAAACCTATTTCATGCCTAATCAAAGAATTCATCATCTTCATCCTCTCAATAAAAATACATTACTGCATTTCAGATACCTATGAACCCTGAGGCACTGAATAAAAATGCCCTTCAAGTAAGTACTGTCCAAAAATGTTGTTTTAGACAAGCTAACCCTACCAAAACCAAACCACAGAAACACAGAAGAGTTTTGGTTAAAGGTACCTTTAAAGACCATAAATACCTCCACCTCTAATGACAATAAAACACAACAACATGTGGCATAACAAAGTAATAATAATTAAATAATTGCACCTCTACCTATTTTTCACTTAGCAAATCTGGTCACTCAGTTCCAACTATCAGGTGCCTTAAAAAATTCCTGACAGAAACTTCTGCATTACAATCCACACACCAATCAGAAGTCATCGGGGTAAAAGAAACCAACCAAACAATGAAAGTTCCAATAATCCTCATTCAATGCAACACATTCATTCAAAGCTGGAAACAAGAAGTACAAACACAGACAGTGCTAGAGCAAAGTAATCTGTCATCACACAGCCACGTTTAAGAGGCAGTGTATGGGGGCTCCAGAGCAAGCAGACAACACACACAATCTCAGCACTCTCACTTCTTTGCAGACACATCCATCTGGTCTGCAGCCGTACCTTCCAATCAAGACCTGTTTGGACAAAGCTGAATTCAGCCACAGAGCAGAGCAGGCCACCTCCACAGCAACAGCCTGTAACGCCAGATGAAAGTTTATTGCTCTTCAACAGATAACCAAATCAACACTAAAAAAGGACAACATTTACCAACAGCACTGCAGGTAGCTGGCATTTAGCAAGATTATCTTCTGTGTACCAGGTTTTATACTTCTCTTACCCTAATTTCATTCACTCTGGATTTTGTTTCTACAAGCTGAAATTCAGACTTTTGATCCTAGAGTTTCCAACTTCTTTTTCCTTTGAGCTCCACAAATGCTACACTCATAGTCCCACACACTGCTTTCTGAAGCAACACACTCCCAATTCCTTTTCCCTTCCCATATCAGATGCAATTTAAACATCTCATTGTGCCTACCTGAAAAGCTCTACTACCAGCACCTGAACAGTAATCAGCTGGTACAGGTGCCCTATAAAGGCAACATATTTTTGCTTCTCCTGCCACAGAACAGTCCTTTGTTTCTCAATATCGCCCTGCCAGCAATACTACATAAAAGGGATCAGAAAGAAAACAACCCAGATTTGACCATATTTCTAAACAGGATAGTTGACTCTCTAATCTCACAAAAAGAAAATTCTGCTAGAGCCACCTTTTGTTCACTATCAAACAATATTCATAATTCACAACATAAAATTAAGTTAGAAAGGCAAGACAGAAACACTGTTTAAATCAAGTAACTGTTCAATTTTTATGTAGCACAAGTGGCTAAACCATCACAATTCTTTTATGATATTCCAAGTGTTCAGATCTTAACTCAAATAACATTGTACTTCATTTCCATATATATGGGAGTTCTTGCACGCCAGAAGCATCACAGTGTAACAGTAACATTGAAAATGACAGACCTACCACAAAGAAACAGAGCTAAGAATTCTTTCAAAAGATCACACCTTATATTCCAACAGGTTACCCTCAAGTACAGGCTGGACAAACTTCTGGCAGTTTAAAAAAAAATTTTTGCTAATTATCAAACAATCCAGATTTAAACTCTCCTATCTGTTGTTCCTACCAGTGCACCTGCTCTGTTTCTTCACACAGCAGTTTCATACACCGCCCAGCCTACTGCATGGTTCACCACTATTTTATTCCAACTTTTCAAATACCTTCTATAGCATTCCTATTTCTTCTTTCACTGCTGTTGTATTGCTTCACCAAACAGCTGTTTAAATATGCATTAATTTCCATACCATTTAAAAAAAAATAAATGCATATTTAGACATGGATTTCTAAACTATTATCATTACATTTAACACACAACAAGGAAAAAACCACATTCTGTTGTCTTTCTGAACACTCTACTATACCTTCCCATATCCAAGTTAGTAATCTGCTTTGCTTGACATTCTAATTTCCCATGACTTAACCCGAAAAATGAGTAAAAAGGTTTATAGTCAGATTGTTCTTGTCGATAATTACTTGGGAATTTTCTTTTTTTTTTTTGTATATGCTACACTGCACACTTTTATATTATCTACATCTTTATAATCAAATCATTCCAGCTCTACTACCAGTCTGGAGTTCTGAATTCCAGGCTGCTTTAACAAAAAAAAATTCACTGGGATGTTAGAAGACATATGTGCACTTCTTTTTCTAGCCTTACTGAGAAGCTTAACATAACCAGCAATTCAAATTGAAAAAAATAATTATTTCTTTAGCAAAATACCTGAAAAATGCATCTTGTACATCTTTCTATTCACCTCACTTTATGGTTTTGCTTATTTTTAATTCCTACTTACATTCAAAAAAAACTTTGCAAAAATCTTTTCACAGTGTGCAAACTAACGAGGCACTGGAATTATGAGGACTTTGTTACTTAAAAGCACACAGGTCCTCATTTACAGCATAGCTGAAAAATATCTGCTGCAACACAAAATAAGTTACTTCATAGATTAAAGATTATGATGATGCTTCCTATGGATGCCATACATCTCTCCCAGTTCAAGGTTACACTAGTTTGATGATGTACCTTTAGTATGCATTTCACTGTGTTGTGCACTGTTTGACTGAGAAGTGGAGGAAGCACCTGTACATACAAGCCTGAACTCAACAGTCTTGCTTTTGAAAAAGGAGCAGCATTTATTAAAGCAGGTCTATTTTTACTCAAAAATAGAAAAGTTGCTGTTATTTCAGATTCCTGATATATTTTCTCTTCCCCCATTCTGTTTTTTGGTGTGAGTGTTAAGACATTTTTGGCAATATTTCTCTGAGGAATTACAGCTCAAATAAATCATTGTTTCTAACTGTCAATAGAAATGACTGGATAAAAAATTGATCTGGTCTTGTAGTGACTTTATGCTACTAGGGTTTGGACTTCTTTGTGGTACCATTTTCAAATCTTCCTTTTGCTAGCATTATCAGAATTGGCTAAATAGTAGAGCAAAAGGCAACCAAAAGTAAGTTTTGGGTTCCATCAACATGTAAACATGCTCAAAATATATTTAAGAGAACTCTTAAAAGCCACAGCAATAATATTTTTCCTTCATAGTCACATGTTACAGTTTCAGAGATAATGAAAACAGCTGTGGGAAATTTCAAGGTGAAGAGAAAACTAAAACCTAAGATACTGACAAAAAACCCCCCCTCCCCTGCTGCTTACCTCCAAGTCCAAAAGTCATTAGTGGTTTTTTAAGTTTTCCCTTTTATCCAGAGATTATACTTCAAAACTTTGTGCTTGAAGAACAAAATTACTTCAACACAGCATTGCCACTTCTGGTGGATGTTCTGAAGTGTTATCAGTCAAGTTCACATATGCAAAAAATAAAAGAAACGGGGAAGACTGACATCCGAATTACTCTCATCAAAACTAAAATGGTTGAGTCGCTCACTATGACATGGATGCTCTTAACTTCACTGTTACTATTATCTTCACATTTAGATGTAAAAATAGCTTGTCAAGGTTATGTCAAGTCTGCAGCTTCACTTTTTTAATTGCAAAAGAGCAGAAAAAACCCTGAACAAAGGGAAGGTAGAAAAGTACTAGTGCAAAAAGTTTGCCAACTATATGAAAACTACGCATTCAAGCCTTAAAGTTTGAAACGTGATGCCTTCTCAATATTTACAAACTTAGTAACAATCATCTTTTTTGAAAGCTACATCATTGCCAGAGGGGGGAGACTATTACATGCACGAGCACAATCCTACAGCAGTAGCGCCTCAACTCCCTCCCTGAGAAAGCATTTCTCAGATACTACACAAGTGTTTTACGGTAGCATGGCTTGCTCGTTCCTGGGTATTTTTATCACATGAACCTCCAGAGACTACCTCCTCTAACTTGTTCCTCCTTCATTAAAGAGGGAAGGGACACAGCGTCTCCTATAATAAAATATCCTTGCCAACTATTCATTACTGCATTGGGAATACAACGGCAGGATGAGGGTTTTCGATTTGCTCTTGTTCAAGTCTACTTTTATCCCCTCTCATCTTCCACTGCTGTAAAAAAATGACACTACGCACACGACACCGCAAGCAGTACAGCACAAATAAATAAATAAATAGATAAATTCCTTCTCAGTTTCCAACTGCTACGTCGCTTGTTTGTTCCCCACAGGAAGATGAACGGGAAGGGGGGGGTCGGTGATGGCATTTTCCTGCGAGTGGTCACGCCAAGCCCGGCGGGGCCCCGCACCGCAGTGCCCCCGGGCAGCAGCTGCTCAGGATGCGGGTGATGTAGAGCAAGCAAACAATCCCACCTCAGCAGCGGCAAGAGACCCGACACCGAAACTAGCACGGGTTGCACTCTCAGTGAGAGGGAACAACGACACGAGCCCACACCGCCAGCGGCAAAGCGCGTACTATTCCTCCCCCGAGGCGCACCCGAGTAACATCAAGATCCTTCTGTCCTTCCCACAGGATGGGAAAGGAGAAGCGGGGGAAGAAGCCGTGAATTCCCGCAAACAAACGTAATCCCGCCGCTCAGGACGAGAATTACAGCGGATAACCTGCCGTCCGCCTGGGGGAAGCCCCAGCCACGGCGAATAAACTTCCACTGCTGCCCCACCCGGGCCGCGGTCACCCCAGCCCGACCGCCAGAGAAACTTGGCCTCCCGGGACACCCGCTCTCCCGGCGGCGGCCGCAGCGGGTGTTCCCGGAGGAAAGTGCCCCTGGGTCTCCGCGGTGAGGGCTCGGGCTCGGATCCCGCCTCGCATCCCTCCCTTCTGCGCCATCCCGGCCACATCCCGCCCGGTTCCCCCAGCGCAAGGCGGCCGGCAGCCCCCGCCACCCCTCCCCGCCGCCGGGCGCCACACAAAGTTTCCCTCAACTCGGCCGCGTCCCCCGGCGCTGCCGGGGCTCGGGTTTCTCTCCTCCTCTTCCTCCACCCGCCCCCTCGCCCGTCCGCCAAGGGGAAAAGTTCCACTTACTGCAGCAGAAACGAGAGAAAACCAGCCCCAGCAGCCCCAGCCCCGGCCCGGGAGGCACCGCCGAACGCAGCAGCCGCCGCCGCCGCTGCCACCACCGGGGGGAGGCACCGCCACCAGCCGCTAGGAAAAGTTCCCGGCAGGAGGGAGGAGGTGGCGAAGGGGGGAAACCAGCAGCAGCCTGCACAGCGGCTCCAGCCCCTGCCATGCTCCGGGCTAGGCTCGCAGTCGCCGCCGCTACGACGCCCAGTCAGTCCCGCCCGGTCCCGCTGCCCGCGCCGCCGGCGCCTCCCCACACGATGCCTGTGTCACTGAGCGGGGCGGGGCGCGCCGCTCCCGCCCTCTCAGAGCGGGCCGCACCACCCGCCGCAGGGAGGGGGGTCGGGGGAAGGCGGGACGCGTGTGCCGTGCGCCTCCACCGCGACCCCCACCACCTCTCCCCCGCCCCGTGGCGAGTCGCCTCGCCCCAGCCTTCCTCGGCCCGCTCTGTGGGACTCGCAGACGCGCCCCGCGCATCGGGGGGTTCCCGTTGGTATCGAGGGCGCCGCGGGAGGCTGGTGGGAGGGGGCGCCACGGTGTCCTCCCCCGGGAGGCTGTTGGTACGTCCCGCCCCGCTCCGTCCCTCTTGCCACCGCCCCGAGCGCAGTCGGGGGCGCCCGGCCGGACTCAGTGCCCGCGACCCGCTCCCTGCC
>VZRS01012081.1:150918-333198 GCA_013398055.1 Ifrita kowaldi | reverse complement strand
ATTCGGTCTTCAGCCACACTGAGTGTTTGCCAATTAACTGGCCTCATTAATTTGTAACTGTGAAACAAAACAATTCAGGCAAAGAGTTACTACAAGCAAATTGCTGGCTATGATGGATGTTGGACGTTCCTCAACATTCTGCTCTGAAAACCAACATAACTGAAAGGGATTAAAGTTTTATGGAATCAATGTAATTTTGCCAGTCTAATCTTCAGGTAGTGCAAAACTGTTCTCGTTCCAATTTGCAGAAGGGATATGGGGTCACTCAGGTGATACACAGGATGCTGTCCAAAGGTTCATGTGGCAAACCTTTTTGTTTAAAAGAGGTTTTCTCACTCTGCTGATACTTTTGATGCCTGGTCCTTTACTCTGCTGTTAGACTCTGCCTTTTGATTCCATGGTAACCAATATATTCCCCCATGCCAATAAACCTGGATAAATATAATACTGAATTAATCATTAGAGACCCATTTTTATTTATGATAAGAGCCTTTTTACACAGGAAAACTAATGAGCATAATTGTAGCAGAATAATTTATACTGCTGTGGCTTTGCTGATGTAACATCCTAGGTAGATGTTTTAATTGGGTGTAATTATTCCATTTCCCTGTATAGATGAGTCCTGTATAGATAAATCCCATTTTATAGTTAGCAGTCGAAACAAATTACATTTCATAATTACATTTACACCAAGTTTAAGGCATTCTTTGGATAGGTAGGAAATATAATGGGGCCATAGTGTAATTGAGAGTGCAACCTTAAAATCCTATTTGTGACAACTATATTCAAATTGCCATCTGCTATAATATTTTTATTCCTTCTCATTTCAAAACAACAAAAAGCATTAAGTCTCTTTAAAATAAAATGTTTTGAAGGTCTAGCACCAAATTATGTACATCAATTCATGCAGGCTAAGGAAGCAAATGCAATTTGTCATATTTAAGCAGAACTGTGCCCAGTCTGTAGGTAACATCTTCCAGTGCCAGATTCAGCACTGTTGTAATCAGGCGTCCTGGGGACTTTGTGGTACAAAAGGAAATTTGACTTCATGATATCAAGTCTAAATTTGGCTCCCTGATGCTTAGAACACTCCTGAAGGCATGATGCTCCAAACAATTAATCTTGCATAATATAGAATAAATGCGTATAGGACACACTGGCTCAGTTCTTGTAAATCCGTTGTTACTGGCATACTTTTTCCATAAAAAGATGGTTTTCCACAGTTGGCAGCAGTGCTCTTCAAAAGCATCTTTGAGCAGTAGAAATACAAAAGACTGTACTTTATTTCCAGTCCCTATTTCCCTCACTTTCTGGCCATTGTCCACCCACCTGCCCTTCCCCCCATGCAAAAAAAATCCCTTACCCTTAGTTTAGACAGGGGTGTTTGGCAAGTGTTTCCTTCTCAGTTCTTAACCCTTTTGGTAGCTTGAAAACAAAGTCCTGAAGCAGTGTGAAATTAACTTATATGCATAACATTTGAAGTGACGGCACAAATTCCCGCTGGAATGAAGGGCTATTCACTTCAGTGGGAATGGGCAAATAGATTTGTGGCAGAACAATGTGCTTTTCTCAACACTCTCGCCTCCATTCCAATGGACGGGATGGGGCCTCCCTGGAGATCCTTGCACACCACCACCCGTTATGACCCTTGAAAATAAAACCACACCAAACCAGCCCCAAACAAAACCTGCCTCTTTCTCATGTGCTTCCAGCTGGGTGAGATATTTAGCCTGTTATTGCACGGAGTTTCTGCAATTTGCTAACAGGTGGTTGTGCTTCTGCATCGTCCCTCCAGCTGAAGTCAGAGTAATTGTGTCTCTGGGTGTGCCTCAGCAAAACTGCTGCCTGAGGGACTATTTTCTGTGCTGTGTGGAGAAAGGTGCCAATTCCTGGTCTAGAAAGCAGTGGAAAAGCATCTCTGAAGGCTGTGCAGCAGGCGTGACTGACAGTGGTGCCAGCAAGACCAAAGGACACGGTCTGCATATTTATGTGCATGCATTTCCTGACCTAATGGTGGACTCCTTGCTCTGATCATCCATGGATGTGTTTGGGAAGGGCTCAGGCAACACCCCACAGTGCACAGTTTGGCTTACCACTGGTAGAGTATGGTTTTAATACTGTTGGATACACTTAGGAATTTTTGGGGGAAGGATGCTTTATAACCATGACTATTATTAAGAAATGATTAAAATTAGGAATATATTGTAAGACTGGATTATTCTCATGTTTCCCACTCTTTGCATACAGTATAATGAAAAACAATCTGCGTTGTCATCTCATAAAATATCTATCATAATATTTTGATTCCAATCGTAAACAAGCATAGCCAAGAATAACATACATACAGTTGCATGGTATATGATATTTTTATAATCTATTTGCCAATCCTATTAAAGATGACATACTTAAATCTTGTTTCAATTAAAGACTATCCCTTTAAGGAGAAATATGAGTGTCAAACTCCTTCTGTATTACAAAGTACAACTAGAAAATTGGTTCTCTTGCTCATAGAGTGGTCAAGCTCTCGATGTGTTTCAGAAAAGTTCCAGACCTCAGGCTTTTTGTCACAAAAGAGTAATGCAGTTACTGACAATAATCACTCTCCAGCACTGTGTTTCATACCCGTGATCAGGAGTACATATCATCCAGTCTGCAATGCAACTGTGATTCCTGTTGTCTCAGCCAAGAGATTTAAAACTCACAGCCAACTGAGTAAATTCCTCGTGCATTTCTGGCAGACAGAAAATAATAGGTGAGGAAATGGTAGACTTTCCAATTAGATCTCTCTCCACTTACCTCATTGACAAAGAGAACAGAAAACTTCAGGATTCCTCTCAGACGCATATTTGCAAGACAATGCGTCTCTGTTTTCTTTCTGCTCTGCTTCCCTTTACTGTAGTCTTTTGCTCTCCTTCTGTATGCTTGTTTTCTTGCCTTTCTTTCTTCCTCTTTAACTATTAATTTGTACTTTTATTGATGTGTGATATTTTATACTAATAAATACAAAACATCCTTGATTCATACGTGTCTGTTTGGACAGATGCACAATTTGCATACTTTTTTCTAAAACTACAACCTTTCTAGGCACGAGCATTAGATACCTAAGATGACCAGAAAGAGCACAGGAAGGCAAGAAGGAGAAAAGTGAAGGGAATGGGTGGAGAAGACAGGAAAAAGAGAGAACGAGAGAGTGAGGGCTTGTCATGGTACTATGACATTTTAAAAGCAGGAGTGTGGTTAGAAGTTAGAAAGAGGGGAAGAAACCCAAAGGACCATACCCTGGTCTGTAGCTGGGGAGTAGCTGGTGCAGCAGAGGGAGGATACTGAGTGGTGTCACTCACCCTGGGGTTGCTCCCTGGCCAAAACTATTAGCCAGAAGCTGAGGGTGTTGCCAGTCTGCCTGGTGCCAGTTGGACATCCCCATACTGCAGTTCTCTGCCCTTGGCACTGGTCTCTCCAGTGGCCAAACACGCCTCCAGGCACACCTCCACAGTCTGGCTGACTTCCCTGCACCAGGGAGAGATGCTGACCTGCTGCTTCATCCAGCCCCTGTGTGGTACAGTAGGGAGGAGGGATGATTCTCCAAGATGGTCCTGGTCCAGCTCTGTAAGAGGATTATTGCTGTCTTCGCAGAGGTTTCTCTCACAACTGAAGATAACCAAAATCAGTCTTCTTTTCTACAGTGTCAAAAAGAAGAAATATGACCTCCAAAGATAGAAATATATATCTCAATGAGCTCACAATTTTATAGCGCATCCCTACATTTTGCATTGATATTTTCATTATGCCAATTCACTGACATGATCTCAGCCCAGCAGGAGGTTAGTTCCTGATTCAGGGAAAAGGAAAAGGCAGTTTTAACATTCATTTTAATGCGAACATTTATTCATTTTTAGTATCTGTGCTGTTACACTAGCTTCACTTAATTATGGGAGTAGAAGCAGGTTTAGAATTCCCTGGAGGAGCTTGCTCTTTTTTCTTCTTAGACTTACTCTCTTCATCTTCTCAACTGCTCCTCCCTCAGTCTTTTCATTTTCCTTGAGAGTGCTTATTCTTATCCTTGGAAATGAGCACATCTTGGCAAGAATTTAGCTACTAAAAATTGTGTAAACTTTGTTTTTCTTCTTTTCCCTCATCTTTTCCTCTGTGGGTTGATAGTTAAATGCAGCAGGTTTTCCACAGTGTGATGACTGGAGTGCATGAACCCAAAGGTTATGCCTGCCTGTGCCTTAGGGATTCAGCTTGGAGATGTGGTGTATGAAAGATGCATCAAGGTAAAGTCATAAGGTAACTGCAGTAACATGCTGTATTCCTGCTGCTTACATCCATGTTTGATACTTGAAACCATCTTAACTTCTGTGAATTCAAAAACCAGCATAAGACTGAAACATAACATGATTCAGTAATAAAAGCTCACATTGTTATACCTGTAGGTTTCTACTGTATGAAGCCTGTGTACATTGCATTTTCTATTCTGCCTTTTTTGAGTATCGATAAAAATTGGTGTTGGCCTGAAACTAAATGAAGGTTTCAGACTCTGAATGATTTTTGAGCGTGTTTTATCTCACAGATCAAGTATTTTAAAACTTTGAGTGGCAAAGAGGAGTGCATATTAATTTCAGACAAATTTTACACTTTACTTTTACACTTTTACATATGTAATTGAATTCTGAATTTTCCCTTCTACTTTTAGCCTGAAAAAGGTAGCCCGGAATGCACCTACACACTTTTTGATCCTTTGAGAAAAAAAAAACCTGAAGAAACTTCATAAAACTTTAAAAGCAATTCTCTGTGCACAAAGAGTGTTTAATTTCTACACATCTTTTTAATAAACACTGTTAGAAGCACACTGAAAACCTCAAAAACTCTGCTTTAACCTGAGATCTGTCCCAAGGTGTGTCTTTACACCAAGAGAAGCAACGCTGGTGCACGTGAAGATATCACTGAGGCTGAAGTCTTCATCTATGTAAATATCTTGCACCCTTTCAATTATTCCCATATACAAGAGAAAGCTGCATTTATGAAGAAGCAAAAAGCCTTCTACCTGTAAGGAAAAAAAGTTCCTTTATTGATAATAACTACCTAAATTTCAATTATGTAACTGTTTTACCTAGAAATCACCTCCTGATCAAAATTGTTACGTAACAAGGACTAAATCTGTGTAGATTAAGAGCACATAATAGTGGATTTTTTCTTTGGTCATCCAGGGAAAAGTGTAATTTCAGTCGTTCCAAAAAAAAATTGCTCAATTTTTTGGCTTTTATACACATTTCTGACCCCTTCAAATTAGGTCAGTTTTTAAACAAAAGCATAATTTAAATGTGAAGTATCAGTGTTTCATTTCAGAAATATTTACTGTTTCCTTGTTGCAGTCCTCCAGAATGAGACGTTCTGCAAGTTTCTGGAAGCTGTCCCAAATTCACAAATGTTTTCAGATTCTGCAAAAATGAGGTTTGGATTTGTAATATTTTAGCTGGCGGGGGTGGAGGGTGGAGTAAGGGTACACCTACATCTTATTTAAGTGTTCTCAAGGCCTGAGGTTTTTTTCCCTTAATTTATAGCAATCCACTCAGAAATGATTAAATAATCCAAAATCCAAATCAGCCCATCCTGTAACAGAAATACAAAAGTCCTCTTTTCAACTTACATGAAAAATATCAGTTTAAAGGAATATTCTATATGAGGTGCATAGTAACTGAAACACCTGACATTCTTCAAATGTCATCCTTTATCAGACACAATCAAGAAGGAATAGAGGCTTGTCTGGTAAAACAAGCTCATATGTGACTTTAGGAATGAGAGGAACCCAGTTAAAGAGAACTCACTCTAAGTGACATATAGATGTAAATACCTTGAGAAACACAAGCTGTAAAACATATTTCTCCTGCCCACAAACTCACACCTGCTAATGCCTCATAAAATTAGTTGCATCCTCAATAGTAACCTTCAGCAGCAAGTTTTAAGGCCTAATTATATATTTAATTATCTATGTTTTGTCAGTTCCTTTACATCCAAGCACATTCAACAGCATGTCATATGGGATCAATTCTTCAACAGAGATTTTATTATAGTTTCTATATAATGTCACTTTGGTATATCCACCCTGTTCCCACCCCTGAGCATATGGTCTCTTTTTTTAATACATCTGAATTAGAGAAAAGTACCAACATTAAATATGAATCTCTTGGTTTTTGATGCTTGCCAGTCATAGAGTTGTTTGCAAATGTTTTTAACATCAATTTCACTTCTACACCACAAGTGTTTTGTTAACATCTGTCCTGCAGCAGATGATCAGTTTTATTTAGTGATTTATTTATGTATCTATATTTTGGTGTGAAAACATAGTCGTCACTCTTGGGCTTTAATCTGCGGAAGGGATGGAGCAGAATGAAATGCAGTCAGTCACGCTTTGCACTTGAAAGGAACAACGCCATTATTTCTTTGTTTTCTGCTGTAATCCTAGGTATAATGGGCAGAATGGAAAAAATAAATTGGGGTCTTTGTTGCAATTCTCCCTCTCCCAGCCAGAGCAATGCTTTCTCTCACGTACGTCGTCTATCAAATGTTTAAGGATCGTTTTGCACCAGCTGCTATGCTGTTTCACTTTTTACTTCAGCTTAGCTCTCTAAACAGTTTGATGAGCATGAAAAATGATGCCAACCTGACAAATCCTGTTTTTCAGATTTTTCTCCTGAAGTTACTCGATCGTGAAACACTACGATGGTGGCCGTATTCACTTTTGGGGCGATGAGAGCTGTCAGCCCTGTTATCATCGAATCATGGAATCTCAAAGAACCATGGAATCATGGAATCATAGAAAGGTTTGAGTTGTAAAAAATCTTACAGATCATCTAGTTCCAATCACCCTGCCATGGGCAGAGACATCTAGTATGATGAATCTGAGAAAAGCTGTTACCTCATGGCTTTGCAGGGCATGGGACTTCGTGGGGTTTTTTCTGATAGTTTATTTTTTACCTGTTTATGATTATATGATCACAAAAACTTGTTAATATTTACAGTTCTCTTGTGTAAATGATTTCGTGTGGTTCAGGAAGGGCAGCATCCAGTTCATGAACTGCATTTTCAGAGAAGATTGCATGTTCCACTATAGACTACTGCCACTAGCCTTGAGTGGGCTGGATATTTAACTTACCCATTTCAAACTGCAATTATTATTTTATGTTATTTCTAGCGATTCTTTATTTTTAATCACTTAAGTTCTTCCTCTGCTGGGAATCAATTGAATGAAACTCACAGTAGGTAAATGGGAAATACAGAGAAGTAGCAGATAGTCCTGGTCATCCTGAACCCCTAACACCCCAAGTCTGACTCTTTGTAACATATCAGAAACGGATGATTTGTCATGAGCTGTATAATGGTGCAATGCTTTTATTAGCATGGGGTTTAAATAAACTGTATAAATAGTTGTGGTTATGTCAGTAACAGAGTGATTCTAACAGATCTTGTTGGGGAGAGGCGGTGTTCAAGCATAAATGCCAACAGCCCCCAAAAACATGTAGATATTCAACAAGAAACCAAGCACATTTTTGCCAGGACAGAAGAGTTTCACATTTTGATAGCACAAAATGTATAGCTGATTGTCATCAAATTTGCAAGGATTCTTGGCTGACTCTGATCTAAAATACTCAGTCTAAACCCTGACAGCCATTTTTAACTGCACTGTTTGTTGGTTGTATCACTTCAATTTCCCATGAGGCACCTCCATCAAGGTTGTAAGTTCTCAGAAAGGCAAATGAATAAACAAGTTTCTCCAAAGTCAGACTGACTTGTATTATGATTGATAGTGTTCTTATTAATAATCTTAGAAATGAGATTCATAGAATCATAGAATTCCAGCTTGGAAAGGACATCAAGGATCATATGGTCCAATCTCTTCTGGCAAACACATGGTGTGGAAAAGATGGCCCAGATGAATCTTAAAAGTGTCCAGTGTTGGGGAGTCCCTGGTGGGGTTCCAGTGGCTGATTATTCTTTTTGTGAAAAATTTTCCTCTTGTGTCTAATCAGGAGTAACTTGTACCCGTAAGGAACCCATGAGGAAAGAAAACAACTTAAGTGAGGCACTGATAAATAACTTCACTTGTGAGGATGTGAACCCTGCATGAGAACTGGGGTGTTAGAACTCTGGCCAAAAAGGTGATTTTGGTGCTCTGTTCAGTCAATAAACAGAAGACATTGTGCCCTCCCCTGTATGTGTGGAAAATAGGATAAATTATGTAGTGTGTAACTCCTTTCCAGGAGAAAAAATGCTAGAGTTCTTAATTTTGGTGTATTATGAGCAGAGCTCTATGCCATTAAATATTTATATGTCCCTGACCAGTAATACATAAGTATGTCTTTTAGAAGTTAAGGTCACAGAGGTAGAAGACAGACAGTAATTTATGGTTTTCTAGTTATATGTTACCAGAGGAACATTTCTTGTGTTCTAAGCAAAATAGAATTATAGTTGCAACCCAGTCATCATTCTCGTATGTTGCATCTTTCTACCTGTGTATAAATATATTTAAACAGGTGTGTTAGATGCAACGTGTCTTATGAGTAACCTGATCCTGCAAAGACTTATGCATGAGCTTTATTTTATATGCCTGGTATGACCAAAACAACGTCTCCGGCACATGTAGAATTCAGCACGTGTGTTAACCTTAACAGTACAGAAGCGCTGATCTGACTTGATTACAGTGTGGGAAATTACACCAAAATCCCTTTTTATAATCAGAAAATGTAGGTGAATTCAAATTAGATTTTCTCACAAGGGAGAATGTACCATTTTCAAAAAGGCTGGAATTTCTGGTGAGAGTCAGAATCTCCAAGACTTAAAGTTGTCTGAAACATGTAAACCCCTGTTTACCAAATCATACTTACTACGTTAAACGTCTTCAGTAGACAGAGAAGACAGCGTGGGCTCTGATAAAGAAAGAAGTCACTAAAGTACTGATGCAGGGATATGTATTTGAGACTCAAATGCAGACTGTAACTCAGGCAAGAGAGGAAACTCAGCCTGGGAGATGAAAAATTGTTTTACGTGAGATGCTAGAAAGGTTTTAGATATAGCTATAGACCACTCACAACTGTTAAATGCAGACAGGTTGGAAAATGCCTACTGGATTATTTTCATGAAACAGAAATATTGTTTCTTATTCAGCTGTTATGACTGTGTCTATTGTTCCTGCTCCATTTTGCAGAGAATATTTTTATATCCTTTATTGTTATAACAGCAGGGAGAGGTAATTTTTTTTTTCAATTACTGTGAAAGTCACTGAAAGTACAGTTTTAAAGTGACCGAAATTGTTCACACCAATGAATGTAATTTGGCAAATAATTACAGCTGAAAAATATGGAAGCAGTGTAAAAAGATCTGAAATGTTTCATTTTAAAATCACCAACTGCTTATTTTGACATATTTTAATGAATCATTTTGCGTTTCTTCTTTGAAACAACATTTTTTTATTGGCAAGTGGTCTATATTTTTTAGAGACAAAATAATTAGAGGTACATAATCTGAGAACAAAAGGCAACATTTCAATGAAAAATACACAGAATAAGTCCATTTCTATTTCAATGTAGAAGATTTTTTCTATATTTTTATTGAAATTATTGAACTGAATAGAATCATAATTTGCTCTGCTGTATTAGTAATAATTGTAGGTGTCAATAACCCAGTGTATGCACATCAATTTAGACCCAATTACATTTTGGAAGAAAAAAACCCACCTCCTAAATGTTTGACAATGCAATTAATTTGTTTTTTCAATGTTCACAGGTAACACAATGGACTAAAGGTGGCTAGACCATGTGTGAACATATGACCAGCCTAACTAGGTCCTCAGAACTGAGGTATGTTAGAGCAAGGAATGAGATCAGGACTGCAAATAGGCCTGGCTTAATTCAAACTGTCCTTTGGAAGATGTACAGGGTATGACCAGGCAGCTTTGCAGAAAAAACCTGCCATGGTAAGAAGCTCATCAAGTGCCCACAGAATTCATTGAAAAACTGACTTAAGGCCATCCTGCATTGACAGTTATAAGGGGAGGCATGCTTTATTTCCTGAAGTCTTGGAGATCTGCTGAAGAAGCAGAATGGGAGAGCTACAGGAGCAGAAAGCTCATGGCACTCAGAAGTGGATATCTGGAAGACGTGTTTGGAACAGAACACACCAGACACCAACTGCAGAGCTTTGGCGAGGAAGTGGAACACGCAGGGCTTATAAAATGGGCAGAGAAGAGTTAAGATACGTGGCACAATTCCAGGGTGTACAAGTGTTAACTATTAGAAAAGCTGAGCTGATGCAAAAGACAAAAAGGATTTGGACCATGTTCTTTCACTTATTTTTTTCTGAACTGGTGTAAAGCCAATCCAGTAAAACCCCACCAAGCATCTGTCAGCTCCTGGTTGCAGCACAGAAATCCTCAGTACAAAATTCTCCTCATGAAATGATGGTGTTCAGGCCTTTGTACACAAGACCTCTGATCCACCAGTCAGCTAAGAGCCACCACACTACGAAGCTTAAACCTTTTCTCCTATATTACAGCAACACTGTAATGATTTTGTAACTGCTTATGCAAGTACCTCTGTAAGTTAAAATGGCTCTATATCCCCTTAGCTTACCACTAGTGAATTAAAGTTTGCATGTGCCAGCTTTTTCACATTTGTGTGAAAGAACAACAGAGGGGAAAACTGAGGGGATTAGTCTAAATACCTTAGAGCTAAATAAATATTTACTGAGTTTCATTCTGCCGTCATTTCATGGCTAATGTTAAGTACAAGGTGACTGCAGGACTGCTGAAAATGTACGAACAACATTAATCTGCTGGTTTTTCCCTCATTTTGAAATGTATCATAGAATCCAATTTCATGGCATGTTTTGATTTTACATGTATCCCTTCCCAGGTGAAATAGCCGTTTTTTGTCACCTGTGACACTTTCATTTCTCATATATGCTTGTAAAATGCAAGGCTTTGTTTCCACATTTAGATTTGCCTTTATGCTAAACTGTGGCAGAGATTTACTGCTGCAGCAGCTACTTCTTGAGTCTATCAGGCAGCCAGCTATTTTCTACAAAATCCTCCCTGTTATAGGATTCCAGACTACTCACAGATCATTCCAAACAGGAATGTGAACATTCAAAACCAGCTCTCCTGCTAACAAAAAGAACTTTGTTGCTCTCTATGGAAAATTCAACTGAAAGTTAATCAGATTCATTCAGAGTAGACAACTAATGATATTAAAATACCCATGTAGGTGCAAATGTGTAACTTTCTTATATGAGTACAATTTCACGGGACTAATTAAAAAAAATAGGACAATGATTCCTACATTGTTTGCCTCCATGTAGAGTAACTGTAATTCACAGAATTTACAGCTGTAGGTGAAGATGACAAATTCATGTGTTGTAAAGTGTAGCACCTTCTGCTGACTAGCTTCCGACATTTGCAGAAGAGAGGTTCATGCCACTCTCCTCCTTTTGGCTCCAGACCTTTTCCAAAGTCAGCTGAAGGCCTTAAACGTAATCCTCAGGGTAATTAATGGATGGAGCCCCAGCAACACAACAGATCTGGTTTCAGCCTCTGAATGGCTGAGACAGATTCTTCTTCCTGGAGAGAAGCACAGCACAGCGCTAGGGAAACTGCACTTGCCCACCCATGGGCTGCGTCTCTATAGCACATGCAGCTGCCACTAGGAAAGCTTGTAAAGGTGCTTGGCAATGGCAGCCTCCCTCGAAGGTATATTACATGGCTTTGTGGAAGTCATGTAACAGTTGATAACTTCTTAAAAAGTTTAGTAATTTAACAAGGAGTGCCCCCCTTCTCCCAGCATAACCCTCCAGAATAAAAATTTCACAGCAGGATAAGGAAAACCTAGCTAAGGTTATTAAACTGTCACATGGATTGTACATAAAGACTGAGGCTCAGGATGAACTTATGGACACCTAGAGGAAGTGTCTTTTACAAGGTGACTTGGAAAGCATAGAGGGATTAATCTGATGAAAAGTAAATTTATTATTGCCATTCTGGATTTCCTTCAAAGACAGTGTAGAGGAAAAGGCATCTTTGAGGTCCAGTGCTTCTTGTCCTAAAGGGGACAATCAAAATAAAGTTGATGAACATACCTTTAAAAGTGTCTGCTTCTAACTTGGAACAATTAGAAAATGAGAACTAACTAGCTCAGGTGCAGGCATTGGCATGATAGACATGTAAATTAGGGAAAGGGAAGTCTTATGAATATATTTTGGGCTGCGATTCATCATAATTTGTGGAAGTTATTTATGTGTGAAGTTTGCACCTGAGCAGACTTTATGTGACTGGAGACAATCTCAGTGTCCTCTGCACAGGCATGAAAACGAAATTGAAAAGTGCGTGGGCATCCTTTAACCAGAAGTGGGCTATAGTTTACCGGGCAAAGGGAAGAGATGCACCCTGTCTGACTACTGCTGTCACAGCCCTCTCTGGTCACTGCTGGGTCCGTGCATTGTCCGTGTGCTGTAATGCCAGTTGTTGGCACCATGCTGTAACCAGCCCAGACTCAGAACAGCTGCAGAAGGGAAGGTGCAGGATTTCTTGCCATCTGTGTCCCAGCACTGAATCTTTGAGCAACTCCATAGTGGAGTACCAACTCTGCTAATTGCCAGAAGCAAGTCCTGTTTTCTCACACGCACAAGCAATACAGTAGCTCTACCTTTTGGAAGTTCGGGGTTTCCTTACTTATTTCTGCTTATCTGAAGTTGTTATATTCCTGTCAGGTTTTTCCTTGTTTTTTACTGTCCCATAAAAACATAAACACTATTAGCATACAAGGAAGATATTGAGAGCAATAATATCATGGCATACACAAGAAGTAAGGAACAGCCTCTGTTGAAACCTTGGAGGCTCTAATTCCATTAGCCTTCTTTCCATACTGAGGTTTTATCTGACATGAATCCCAAGCATATATGCAGGTCTGGTATATGCATCTTTTAGTGTGACACGTGTTCAGGGGTGTCAGGCTCTAGAGGACACAGAGGCTCGTTTGGATGTTAGTATAATGTTGTGTGCTGTTACTCCTCTCTCCATGTGTATGAGGACATAAGTGTACACGTGAGTTCCTGTCTAAAAGCACTCTTTTCTGAGATTTACCCTTGACTAATTATAAAAAATGGTGCTACAAACCCATTTTCCACTCTAAGACTTCTCCCTTCAGAGGCATCCATCTCAAATGTGAAATCTGGATGGTATTTTCTCTGTTTTCTGGCTTCACTATGGAAGTAATTTGCAAAACATACTCTTACTTTTTTAATCCACATGACAAACCCTTTAGTTCCACTGAAGGATAAAGTTTGAGAGAGATTAACATTTTGGAGACCTATGCGCACTGACATACAATCAAAGTAGTTTTTTATTGACCTCCCACTGATTTCTTTTCCAGCTTAGTGCCATGCACTAAAACTTCAGTCATGACACTGAGTTGTAGCTTCTGAACCTGAGTCATGTAACACTTGTAAGGTTACTATGAAAATTTCTTACCCATATCAAACAATAGTGGTTCAGTCTCAACTGACTCCACTGGCTGCTGTAACATCTCTTCTGTACTTACCAGAGGAAACATTTTCACCATTTTACCACAAATAAGATTAATATTGAGACGGCCAGTGATATGTCTTGATATTTTGATAGAGTGCAGATACTTTCTGTTGAAGAAGAAAAACTACCTACCAAAATAAATAACAGGAAGCAAAATAATAATTAAGAAATCTTACCAAACTACAATCAAACATGGTGATGTTTCACAGGTGATCACAAGACTTCTTCAAAATTATGACATCAACTTAATCAAGTGAAGACAAGGGTGTTTGGAAGGGGTACCATGGCTGAGATATTTTAAAGGAGTGAAAATTAAAACCCCAATGGAAAATTTGAGAGGATTTAATGGAAATACACTTTTCTAAAATGGGGTTTGACCAGAACATTGAAATGTATAAGTGTAACTTATTCATTAAGCACTTTTATGATCATTAATGACCAGAAGCTTGATTTCTTTGGGTAAGCTTGTCTGGAAAACATGGCAAGTTAAGCAGAGATGATCTCCTGTTGCCATGATAGAGTTAATTAAAGACTGTCTCGGAAAGATGTCTTGGTTGAACAACTTATCATTACTTAAATATGCTCTAACATGTTTTATGCTGTTACTGTTTACTATCACTGCTTACTCAAGAACCTAAAAGATAGGCCAATAAAAAAAATAGAGAATACGGATATATAAATAGATGCAGGAGTCCTTCCAGAGTTCAAGTTAAATCAGTATCTTGACAAGGTGCATTAAAACGTTATGTTCATCACCCCAGATGCTTATTTTCATTATTTCCATTTGGGTCATTACTTCTCACATACAGCAGGTAAAAATCTTTATTGTCTAAGTGATATTCACTTTAAATAAAAACATTTTTTTAAATGCTTCTTACTGTTCAGGGTAATGATGGTACAGAACTGCAATCTGCCACACAGGGATGCTAAATGAAAATAAGAAAGTGTTCTAGTCATAAATATTATGGTGAATACCTCTGTAAAAACTGAGTCTTATTTGTGTTTCTCTTGATGAAGAAATGTGTGGCAAAATTAAAAAATGACCAGTCTGAAAAATGAAATTCAGTGTCTAGTCCTGCTTAGTATTCATATGTATTAGAGAAAGAAGTGTACTTGAAGGGTACAGTTCATGTTCCTTTTGCAATTCTTGTGCAAAAAAGCCGTTGTAGTCACTAGACTTTCAGTGTTAGAGTTACTCTTGATATTTATCAGACCTCTGAAACCAAGTTGATGTAACTCTGAAGCCACATCAGTACTAAACATGATCTCGGATATATTAGGTTCTATCCAGACTGCAATTTACATTGCCATCACTATCAGTTATACCACAGGTATGTCCAGGACTTCAGAATAAGTGTAGGAAATGTAAGTCCACACTCAAGCACTCTATGTAAAACATTCTATAATCTTGCCATTCACTGAGACCCCAGAGATGTACAGTGCAGCTTATACAGTCTGCAGCATCAATAATATTGGCAATGTTTCCTGCATCATGGAAGCATGGGCCATCCTTTGAAATTCTCCTAGGGGGCATAAATTTGGTTGCCAAGCAAAGCATCAAAAATCTAGGATGTGAGCCCTAGAACAGACCATGTTTTTGAAGCAGTCCTACAGCCTTATATAGTCAAAGAAAAGACAGTGCCCCCCACCCCTTCGTATTATCATTTGAATGACGTTTGTTGCAGAACTGGTACCTAAAGAAAGTAAACCTCTTAAGTAAATTACCTGCTAGATGAAAGTCACTTCTGTTCACCATTCAATGTACTGTGACTGGATTTTCTTGATGGAACCTCCTTTTCCACCTTTCTGTGGGAAACAGGATTGATGGGAGGACAAAGTGGCCCAACACACAAGAAAAAGTATAAGAGTATAAGAAAAAACAATTTCTCTTTAAGTTTTTCAGTACTAGAAGTCAGGGAGAGGGAGTCTGCATATGGTGTACGTACTCACATCATTTATTTATGCAAATAATGATGTAACTTGAGATTTCTCTCACCTAGTAATATTTCTATGTAATTCTCACATTTTCAGTATCCATGCCATTGTAATACCATGCTAATTCATCCTCGGTCTCTGAGTCACTTCATTACATCTTACTGAAAAACACGACTGACCCATGTTTGCATTCCCATGACTGAAATAGCTTTGGAATCTGCATGCCGGCTTCTCATTGTCTTTGCTTGCTTTTGTCTTCTCAGACTCCTAGTAAAGGAGATTTTTGTAAACTGCTTGTAGTTTCTTCTGTGCCTGTGCAACATTGTGCCAATATCACTTGAAAATTACAGACAACTTCAGTGAATGCATACGTACAGACTGCTAGGAATTTCTGATCTTTGTCTTCTGTTGTGACGTGAGCCTGTACAAGTTTGTCTGACATGTGAACAGTGCAAAATCTTTTCTGAGCTTTTTTTAAGCTCTGGTTTTGTCCATGGGAATGCACGGCATTTTATTGCTTTAAATCTGAAGATCTTTGTTGTAACGAGGACAGAAAAGCAGAAACCAAAAGCTTAGTGAAAGAATTTTAGTTAAGACAACTAGCTAGCTAGGACTCTGATCTCCTTGACTAATAGCAATTGTGAATATAAAACATATAATAAGAAAATACTTTTACTCCTAGAATACAAACACTAAAATAATAAAAGCATATTTTCAGATACACCTTAAAGTCGTCTGTCTTTTCCTGACATTATATTTGTTCATTCCAGCAAACTTCATCTGGTTACTTGAGGTGATTTAATAAATGATGAATATAATTTCTTTATAACTGGACAAATGCAGACATGTAGAAAGTAAAATATTGACAATTCAAGTGACTTCTTGTGTGACTATGTTGTTCATAGTTAGGTTGAGATAAGAATCACTTCCAATAGGTTTCTATTTTAAGTGAATGCATCCCATCATATGGTGCTGGCATTTAGTAGAAACAAGAAGCTGATGTCAAGCTCTGTGAAATCACATACGACATTGTACTCAGACTAATGTACTGTTCAGGAGGTGATTGCTGAAAGAGGAAGGAATAGAGTTATTCCCCAATAACTATATCAGGAATTTTTCATCCAAATCCTGTGACAATTATTCTTGCTTTTTTATTTTTTGTGCTTTCAACACTTTATTTTTTTTTAGCTAACCCCAGAGTAAAATATCACTAATCTTCCAGGGAAGCTATTGGACATTCTAATGAATATTTACATTCATGTAAAAAGACATAGCTGTCGGAATACCTATGGTTAAGACTTTGTTGTTTTGATACAAATCAATCATGTAATTTTGAATAGGGAATGGTTTTGGCAACGTGATTTACATGAGCCACTTTAAAACAAGATATCTGATTCTGTGAGCTGCAGGTCGTTTCCACTGCGGAACTGAATATTGTACATTCATGTGTCAATCAGTTGATCAGTTAATATTGAGAATGTTCAAGGATTTGCAGAATGTAGTTCTAAGGTGAGAGTTTCATATTATTTTCCCTCTCACTACATCTTTCCTCTCATGCTGGAAGATGACTGTCCCAAAGAACATTTACTGGAATATCTACTGATGAATTATATCATTGCTGATAGCTTTCAGTGAACATTGCTGGTGTAAGTAAAAATCCTCAAAAGCTAGGATAAAAGCTTTGAAGATAAGAAAGATTACCATGGGAATGTCATTATTTGGAGAGAAAGAAGTAAATGCACTCCCATAAAAACCTTTAATGATTGTTTTACATAAATGCATATCAAAAGCAAAAGTGCCAGGATCAGTAGGTGCTCAGTTGAGTTGGGCTTATATACCAATTTAGTCACCTCAATTTAGATTCTCATTTATTATAAAACAGGGCAGTTTTGCTAGAATAAATGATACTACATTGAAATATATAGAAAATGCCTTCTCCCCTCCCTTCCCCTCATCTGCCATCCCTTCTCCCTCCATCCCTCTTCCCTTCTTTAACCTTTCCTCCCTTTTCCCTTCCCTTCCTTTCCTTGCTCTCCCTCTCCCTCTCTCTCTCCCTCTCCCTCTCCCTCTCGCTCTCATCTCCTCAGACCATTTTCTGGATGACTTTTTAGAAATGTATTCATTATGAAATATGAGTATCAAGAGTAATAGACTTTATAGGATATTGTAATTCTCAAATATGAAGAAGCTAACTTCATCCTAACAGATTATATCTCCAGTAGAAGAATGAAGACTGAATCTCAGTTTTCTTTCAGCCTGGCTGAGAGTTGAAAGATTCAGTATGTTTTAATTAAAGCAGCCTAATCAAAGTCCAGATCATGCTCTCAATTCTTTCTTTTCTCAGAGCAGAGGAAATAACAGATGTGCTAGAACTGCTGTCTTCCCTTCAAACTACAAGAGTCAGAAACCACATTCCAACTTACAGCTCAAAGTTCAGTTCCCCACAGCTACCTAGAAGGGGGGCAGGCAAATATCTGAGTGGTCCACTTTGGCTGATAAAATTCTTTGCAAATGAGACATTCTAATACAGACAATTGTTTATCATCAAGAGCAGGTAAACTATTCCACATTTTTCCCTCCCATACAGGACAACTAGGTATGACAAGAGCTATGACACTTAATTTGTTATAAATACGGAAAGCAAGCTTGTTCTTTAGTTATAATTATGGTGCAGCTGGGTAACAGGGTGCCTGTGTGCACACCAAATCATTGATTTCTTGAGGGGTTCAGGAATATCCCAGCTGTCTCCTCATGGATGAGATAATGGACAAGCTTGAGACAATGGACCAGCCTGAAACTAAGTGATTAACTGGACCTTCATAATGCAGTAGTTGACTGTTACCATAGCCCACCCAGTGGGAATTGTGGACTGATCTAGAAATTTTCCCTGATGAAACTCCTGCTCATGTCTAGTCTAATTTCTATGCCTAAATGTGTTAATTGACATCCTGGCTGGAGTGTACCAACACATCCCTGTTGCTGAAGGGATTGGATCATACATAGATAAAGCATTTGTAAATAGACAATAGAAACCATTCCTCCAGAAATGGCCATTGTGAAATATCTTATGTCTGTAGCTATGATATTTAAGAAATGTTTTATATGTAGGGTGTAGGAGTAGCAATGACTTATGCATGTGCTGTGTCGGTCATGCAGGACCAAGGCCTGCTGGATTATAAGAGCTGAACAAAACTGTGGGTTTAGGGGTCTGTCCTGATCCAGAGGAAGATGACACTGCAAAGACCTTTGCAACAGACACCCCCATTGCCACTGGCCAGTGACTGATTGTCCTGCTTGGTAGATTTGATTGCCCATGCAAACCCAACCTTATGCCAAACTCCCAGTAAATCATTTTTCTTTTTAGCAAGCAAAGCCCTGCTTGTGCATTAGCCAGGAACTGACTAAAGAAGAAAAAAGCTGATTTCCTGAAGTCCTCTGGCCAGTGAAGAATAATGAACCTGAAATAAGAATGGCTTCCAGCCACACGGAGCAAAGTGAGCAATCTTAGGTCAGAGTTCCTCTGCTGCGTCCCTGCTGGCTCAGCGGATTCCCTTCTCACTCCCCTCTCCCTGCTGCTTGCTTTTCCAGAGGCTGCTGGGTTTCAATAAACCCATCCTGCAGATCCTCCAACTTGTCCGCTGGTGTGACTTTGGAACCAACTGTAAGAGACCTGATTTGATTATGCAGGATCCACTGGCCTGTAAATCTTGACCACTAAAGAACTTCCCCAACTTAGTATGTTCTTAGCCACTTTGATCATCGTAGACTTGGAAAACCTTTACTTGAAGAGATAGGTTGTTCAGAAATGTGTCTATTTGTAATGAGATCCATTTTCAGTCCTTGAACTGAAAACATAAATATGGTATTTAATGCATCACAAGGCAGATTTTTTTTTTAAATTTAAATTAAAAAAGGAAAAGGAAGGGAAGCCAAAGCAGTGAGTGCAGAAGTGGTCAGAGGGCATAGGCCCTGTTAAGCAACTTTCATCTTTCAGCGGTCAACATGCACAGGCTGAAAGTCCAGAGCCTCTCCCAGGAACCTTACCACTGACAGGCTTTCCTAAGGAAACGCTGTGTAATTTTTCACAGTTGAGGGCAGAGTAGACCCCTTTGTAGATGAGGATTACAGGTTATGCATAGCTGCATTTGTCAAGTACTTGAGGCTGTTGTGAAGGGCTATAAACTTCTATTTCAGAGTCATACTTTCTTTTCAGAGCAATCTCTAAAAAAACCCCAAATAGTCAAAATCAATAACAGGAATTGTTCTTTCCACAAACTGATGCTTCACAGAAATTAAATGTTTGGTCTCTCTTTTTTTTTTTGGTTTGGATCATAAAACTCTGGTATATTAAAGTGCTGTAAAGGCAACTGAAATTGAGTAGATGAATATGCTAACCAAGCTGAATCCTGAGAAATGGCAGTTATGTAAATATCTCAATTACTACCTCTAGAACAGCAAATATGGGTAAACTGTATGAGTGTCCTAGACTTCAGCACACTGGGTCACTATTGGGGAGATGAGCAGAGGGACAGCTAGGAGGTTTTGTTTCTGCTCTGCTAGAAATTATGGGCATGCTAATGTTGAAGACATGGGAGTTTTGGCAATTATGTTAGGAAGGAGTAGAGCAGTCAGGAAGAACTCTGTACCTAAGTCACAGGAGGGATTCAAAGGGGAGCCAGAAAGATGTGAAGTCAAAGCAGTAGTGCTTCCTCTTCACCAGCTTTAGACAGTGACACCATCTGCACTGGGGGCATTATAAAGCAGTTGCCATGATCTTCCAGAAATTATTTAAATGGAAAAAAATTAAAAGTCTATGAATAAAATGGAAACAGAGCTAGAAACAAATCATCTGGAGGAAAAGTCCTAGAGGGCCTCATTTCCATTCATGTGCATATTCCACGTCTTAACAGTGTCAAAGGTCCTCAGAGTGACTGGGGGTTCAGTGTGCACAGTGCAGACATCATGGCTCATGTGCGTTGTTTGAGAGCTGGTCTTACAGTTCTCTGGCCAATTTAATAAACAGTGAAGTGCAGAATGCTTGGCATAAAAAGTAGCACCATCTGTTCTCAAAGCATGAATCCTTGTCTCAGGGAAGGGAGCTGCTGTTGTTTTTCATGAGAAGGTAGGTAGTTGCCTCACTGGAGGTGAGGCTGATCTGGAGTTCTCAGACAATTATGTACAGTAACAATTTTATCATTCTCCACACTGTTCCTTGTCTGATAAGACCCAGAAGTTATTTACAGTTCAAATCATTCCAAGGCTGCTGGCTATTATAGTAAGAGAAGAGATTGTGAGGCAGTGCAGTTTGCACGCTGCAGCAGCAGGACATTTCTCCAGGTTACAGCCCTATGGATCTACATTCGTTAAAGCAAAGGCTGGGCCAAAACTCCTACAGGGCAGTGGGTCATGAACTGATTTCAATGGTGGTGTAAATAAAGTAGTTCGCATTCTTGGTGGGCACCTGCACTTATTCCAGCTGAAAAAAAATCCTTTCCTGCCACTGGAACTAGGCTGGCCAATTTCAATAATCTTGAATAGAGAGATACAAGCTTAAAAGGTAGTTCAATTCTGACAAATGCAATGAAAATAAGGGGTCACAGAGGTGAACAAGACCCTTTTTACACTTTTTTATCATAAACGCTACCATTTAAGATCCAATCTTAATATGGACATGGAAAAGCACACATTAAAGGGTGTGATAAATGTCTGTCCATGGCAGAAATTTCACTTTGGTCTCAGAATGAAAACGCCAGAGACAGTCAACCATGAGACAACACTTCACAGAAAATGAAGCCTCATCAGTCTGGTGCTTGTGGAACCTCCTCTGCAATGGACTTTTCGCTGGGGACCTTTCTCTACCACTGTGAATTTCATCTGATTTACAAGTCCCATGGGTAAATAACCATGAATAAATGGAAAGACTGTGAGACAGCCAAGTGTTATAACAACAGAATAATAACTAATGCTAGAATTTATCAGTTCTCAAGTATTGTTTTTTTAAAAACTAGTAGCCAAGTTAACAAGCCTGAGTGCTGCAGTCAGTATGTACGCAGCATAAGTGAGTGGGACTTGTTTTGCCACCTAGGGCATCAGAGGGGCTGCACATACTATTTTTTAAAGTGTACATCAATGTAGGAATTGCTATGGTATCAGTTGCACTAGAAGATTACCAAGAGCCTTCTATCCTGAACTGTTTAGCAAATTAATTAAAAGATCTGAATCCTCATGAGCCCAAAAATTCTTTATTGTTTAAAACCATAATCTTCTTGTTATAAATAAGGGGTCCAGTCATACAAAATAATCCAAAGCCTTTTGCAATGCATAATCCAGTGAAAAGACTGGTTTTGGTTCAAAGTTGGCTAAGCTATTTGTAGCAGGTAGGGACAATAGCAGGATTTGAAAGTGGTCAGCTGTTTGAAAGATCCTCTGATAGAAATCTGTGAGGGAGAGCAGCAGTTCACTGTCTAGGGAGGACTTTCTGAAAAGAAAGTTGTTCACATTTGTGCATTTAAAAAGAAACATCTCTGGAATGAGGTTTTTATAGGCCTCATCAGAAACTGCAACTCCGATTTACACCTCTATTTACATACATTTAAATACAAATAAAATCGCAAATCGTCTTAGCAAGAGCTGAGGATGAAGCACAGATAAGCCAAGGAAGGGTGGACAACTGTCATTAATATTCATTTATCTATGTTGCCAAATCACCACTTTTAAAATAAGGGTGGGAAGTCAAACAGAGATGTTTAATTGGGCAAATAACTTCACTGCTTGCTTATACTGCTGAAAGGAAATTCAAAGGATTTCCAGATATTAATCTTTTCATTAATCCAAAGGAAATCCTTGAATGATGAGAAACTGTTACAAAGTGGACCACAGGGACTGTGTTATGTAAACTGTGGGACTAATCCAGGGATTCGAACATGGATATCATGTCCTGACTAACTGTCTATTCAACTGGTGCTCAAATTCATCTTGCAGCTAGTTACACTGAAGGATATTCAGTGTGGCTTTTAATGCACTTGTGTGGATAATGTCTCTATCAAAAACCTCTATCAGCTATTTACAGGACATATCTGCACTTCAAACTGCTTTGTTCTCTTCTGGTGGTCTTCATTTTCTCCAGCCCCTTCCACAAAGAGATGTTCAAATGCTGATATGTAAAAGGAACATGTTAACCTGGACCTTTAAAGGATGGCAGAAGATGTGCCCAGATGCAGCAACACCAGTGCAATCTGCAGCGTGAATGCTGCCAGCTCTTCATTGATCAAATGCATCCTGCTCAACAAGGCGCTCCTGCAGCTTCATAACTCCCCTGAGCTCCTTTATAGTGTTGCCAGGAGCCTGTAAGTCACATATCTGCTCCTAATTTGACGAAAGAATAACTGTGTGTTCAATGCTCCTTGTCTAGCAAGGACCAACAATTTTTTTGATCCCTCAGTTGACCTATTGTTGACTTTAGGTAGCTGAGTGTTCCTCAGTGATTTTCAGATAGATCAAAATTAAAAAGTGTTGAGCTGGAAGCTGCTTTTGGATAAACCTTAGAAATTCCTTTAAAAAAAAGTTTTAATTTTTTTTTTTTAACTGAGGGCTTGTTCTAATGATGTGAAAACTCATGAGACAACAAGGACTGATAATCTAATCTTTCTGGCAAATAGCTGCATCCTAGGTTTTTAACGACCCGAAATTTAATGAGGTAGAATAAATTAATTACAGTTGTCTCAGATAAACTGAATGATACTTCCTCTATCTTGTTTGATTGGGTGTGGTTTTTAATATTTCCTCTTAATTTGTTAGTCATTCCATATTATAAAAGATTTTTGCCTTTTGATTAGAGGGGAAGCCTACAGGAACTTTCATTCTACACAGAGCAGTGCAAATAAAATTCAGGAAAAAAAATAACAATTTAATTTCTTTCCTGAGCTGCTTGTTCCTTGCCTGTGTATAGAGAAACATACGAGTATTTAAGGGAATACATTTGGTGAAAAAGCAACATATGCAATCCTCGGATTTGTCATGTACTGTGTTCCCAGGAGCACAAAATTCAAACAGGTAACAACTTTACTGATTGCTTTGCTCTCCCCTCTCCTGTCCCTTCCTTGTCCTCACCTCTGGTCTGTCTGTGCACTCTCTCAGGGGAGAAGGCGCTGTCCATTCTACGGGCGAGTCTCTCTCTGTGTGCTGCTGACACAGCTCAACAGGCTTCACATGAGGAGAGGGAAACGAGAGCTGTGTGAGGAGCAGGTTGGGCTGGGGATGGAGCCCTGTGCTGGGGAACAATGGTCCAAGGCTTGCCATCTCCACCCAGCATTGCTCAGGAACCCGCACTGGTCCCCCTGCCTGAGTCCAGCTGATGGGGACAGACCAGGCCGTGGTAGTGACTAATTTCTCTCGCAGTAGATGCACCCTGGGGTTTTTAACAAGCCAAAGTTTTAAGATTACTTAATGGGGGTGAGAGAAAATCCACCTGTTTGAAGGGACAATATCCACATACTGTTGAAGTAGTGTAACACATATAAAATATAAAGCAGCCCAGATAGTTTAACAAGAAATAAAAGTTGTTGTATGTATGGTCTTTTTCTCCAAAGCTTTGCTCTGAGCTGTTAAGGCTGTCACACAGAGCCCAGCAGTGTATTTTGTGGCCAGGCTTTTTTGTCTTGGCTGACTATGGCCAGGCTCCTAAATCCATACTTTGGCAGCGAGCTGGGAGCTGACAGAGCACCAATAAGCCCCACTGAAGTCACGGCTTTTGAAAACCAGGCATCCTTCATTTCTGTGCTGAAAAGGGACTAAAAGCCTTCATTTAACCACCTAGAATTGAAAATATTGTCTAAAGATTTTACATTGACCATAAATTAACCAGAACTCTCAGCCAGCAATAAAATAAATGAAAGTCAATCCTTGCCCTGACCAAAGTTGCTTTTTCTCACTTAAAAAAGATCTGATTCCTTGTTTGGCATGTGCCCCCTGAGCAGTTCATGTGTTTTCAGAGCCCAGGCTTGTTCTCCTCTTGCCCCTTTCACAGCCACATTGAAGCTGTGCCATCAAAGAATTAGCCAGAGCTTATGCACTCAGTGGCAAAGACAGGCAAGTAGAATACAGCAATTTTCTTTTTAATCCTCCTGCCTTGTCATCAGTGTAGCAGCTTTTTCAGATCTTCAGTTGTTTCATTCCTGTGGAAGGCATACCACAATCAGAAACCACTTTCTTTCTTGCCTTCTTTCTTTCTTCACCCCATCAAAAAAACTTCATCCTAGCTGTTAATTTTCTCTCTTCAAACCACATTAACTTTAACATGCATTGCTACCTCCTCAAATCTTTGTTTCACTTATCATCTCCTTTTTGTTATACCCCAGAAATGTGAACTTCTAATCTACATCTTGCTGTAATTCTATTACATTTTCTTCTTAACACATATGATCCTAATTCAGTGCCCTTATTTTTGGAACTTTCTAACTTTCCCATGCAACTCATTTAGAAGTCATTCATCATTTTCTGACTCAATTTTATTTCCCTCTTTCTATCGTCCTTTCCCTAAAAAGAGAAAAACACAAGCAAAGAAGAACAAAAAGACAAACATTTTCATCAAAAAAGCCAATAATTCATTTTCTAGTAGGTCTTCATGTGAGGTGGTTAGCAGAAAAATATCTGGTTTAAGTACAGCATTTGTGAAAGTGAAGTGGCATGTTGGTCTTGCAGTTGTCTAATTTTAACCTTTTCTTCAGTCTGGAAGAACAAATCAAAAGCTACATGTCAAAATGAGTCAAAAAGCACCTTTTCCTTTAAAGCCTTGTACTGAAATGAATGATAAATGCTAGTTCCTATCTGCTGAAAGCAAGCCTTTAGCAGGAAGACAGTCATTTCAGAGCTGCACACTTTGTAACAGCAGCAGCAAAACAGGGAAAGTTCTGGCAGATCAAACCAAAATACCAAAATATCTACCTGTACAGGTTTATGTTAAAGTGATGTTTTTGAGAACAGTCTGCACCAGCTTTAGCTTGCAGGGTAACGTGCCTTTTCCACTCACTGCAGAAAACAGTACAAAGAATGGGGCAGCAATACCTGAGTGCAAACAGGAACACCCAGTGAAGCATGGGGAAGTGACTGACTGGAATGTTCAGAAGTGCCCAAGGACTCTTTCAGCAGAGAAACATTGAGCATGGTGACACATGAAGGAACTAAAAGATAAAGCCAGTGACTCTCTTCTCTATTTTCTCTTGGGACCTGAGGAGAGCAAACACCACTAGAACAAGTAGAAATACTTTAATGATAAAGTAGAAATACTTATCCTAAGGGCTGCAATAAATTAGGCCTCCAGTGCAGTGACTGATACAGGACATCCGCAAGGCAAAGAACTGCTGTAAAGTGTCCTCTCTCTGGGCATTTCCCTTACTGCTGATGAGTAATTATCCCTGTCCCCCGTGACTGCCCCAGCCTGCTGCCACAGGCCCTGTGACGCCCTGACAGGGGACTGGTGCTGTGGGAGCTGCAGAGCCAGCTTGGCATAGGAGCTCCAGCAGCAGGGAGATGGGCCTTTGGGAAACAGCAGCCTGGGAATGATCTCCCGAGTGAGCAGTGTGATCAAACTGAACCAAGCTTCTCCTCCCGCATTTCTTTTTCCAGTCCTGTGGATTCATCAGCTTCAAGTTGGAAAGCCTCTTGGTGCTCACTGGAGGTGGTACTGTGCTGATGTGCCTGCATGCCAAATATGCTGAGATTTCCTGCTGTGACAAAAATGAACGAAGGAGAGGACAAAAGAGTGCACATGTGTATTCCTAATAAAAATATAAACACCACAAGTGTATGGCCTGATACATTTGGCTCATATTGATTTGACAAATTCCTGCAAGCAGTAAGAATGAAGGAGAAATCAGCAAAGTGCATGTGCTTACAAACCATTTTTTAACTACATCAGATGGCCTCAGGCTACTCATGTAAGGATGATCTTTTCAAAGTCAAAATGTGCCCAAAATGTTTGGCAGAGGGGATCAACTTGATAGCTTCACAACTCTCAACAACTGGCAACATCTTCAGTAGCTTCAGGCACAGATAGGAGATCCTTAGGCTTCCTGCTTGTTTGGTCACTTGGCCTGTGACCAAAGACTTACAGGTCCTGCCCTGTCACAGGGCTGTTTAAGGGTCTAATTTATGTGTTTTCACTCATACCTGTTTTGCTCTGCTGAACTGCAACTTGTTAATTTCTTAACAAAAAACTTTTTGTCTAGGCCCAAAGCTCAGCTTTTAAATCATTACCAAACCATTCACCTGATTCATGCAATATGATTATTTCACTTTACAGCTTCTGAAGACCAAATTCGGGACAATTCTGTAATGTCATGATCAGTTTACAAGAGCCCTCTGGCTGATAGAAGCAATGCCATTTATTCCCATCCCTAGTGGTGTTTCTGGCACACAGAGACAGAATTTAGACATCTGATGTTCTGGGGTAAGGAGTCCAACTCTGGAGCCTGTACAGGAAATAGTCCTGGGTTCAACAACGCTGAGACCTAGTTTTTGACTTCATAGAATTTCAGACACAAAAGGAGATGTGGGGAAGGGCAAGATGAAACTTCCAGATTTGGATTCAGTTCAAAATCTACTTCTGATTTCAACTGATACAGAACTTTATTTATAACTCCAGACTTGGGTTTCTATTCGTCTAAGGTGCATGGAAATATTTCCTTGTGTATTGATCTCCATTTACCATTTTGAAAGATTTGTTTGCATTCACCATTGATGAAATTCACGTTCAAAATCCTTTGTGATGACATACATCATCACTGACACGCCCAAACATAATTCCCATACTTGAGTTCAAAGCTCAAGTATAAACCCCCTCTTCAACCTCAGAAGTGAGACATATCTTACATGTGGGAGTATAGGTTTTCTACACAACATGTAGAAAATCCTGTCTTGGTTTTGTTAATTTTTATTAAAGGATCTCAAGGAAGCCATCAGCTCTAAGCATATACATACTTTGCAATCCTAAGGAAGGAAAAGTGAGGAGTGCCATCTTTCTGATGTCTTCGCAGAACTCTCACCAATAGATCCCCAGGAAACTTCATCAATCAACCACTGGTTTAAGAGACACTGACAATTTTGCAGGTGTTTGACCTGTGTTAAGGCTGGATTTTAGGTCTCTCTCGAGCTTGGTGTGAAAGAACTAGCAAGCTCAACAACTTGCACAGCAAGTGTTAAGCAGCTAAGCGTTATTTGCTCGGATAAACAAGCTTTCTATATGGAAGTCTTTAGTACTGCATACACTTGCTAGAACTCCTGGAACTGGATGTGCTTTTGGATACCAACAGCAAGTCTCTGGAAATGAAAAGTAGGCATTAATTACTCTTAGCATACTGAGCACATCTACTACCTTTTACAACATAAACATCAGAAAAATGAGAAATTAAGTAACACTAGATGAAACTAGCAATATATTGCACTTATAGAACTTTTTTCCTGAAATACCTCTTGCATTAGAGATTTGTAAGCAAAATGCAGGCTGCTTTACAACTTTCTACTCCTGAGTCCCCTGTGTGGTGTGTCTGTCCCCTTGTAGCCTTTCCCTCCCCTGCTGAATTCCCAGGTTATCCAGAGCTACCACCCTCCTTCTAGGTTGTTTTTCTGCTGCCAGCCCAGTGGACACATTGTAAAATAGCAGGATGTCTCCAGTGAGGGTAGATTCACTCCGCTCAGCTACGAGCAGCTGATGTTAGCATCTCTGAGGCTATTCTGATGCAAAAGGGTTGAGAGCAACATCTGATGGGTCAGGTCACAAGGTGGGGTCAAACACACTTCAAGCAAGCTGAGACTGTTTTCCCCTCCCTACTGTTCTGTCTGTAGCACTTTGTAACTGCTTTGGAGGAGTTCACAGCTCAGTATTTCAACCTTATGAGACCATTCTAGTGAGCACAGCTCATTTTTACTGTTGGCAATATTGCTATATATCACATTAGAGGATGCTGATCATTAAGATATGTAGTAGGCAAAATAAAATGTAACTAAGAAGATAAAACATGCATATGCAAATATTTGGAATGCACAGTTCATAAATGTTTCTGGACAAGTACTACATAGAATCCTACTACAGAGAGCTGGAAACAGCTGCCCTGAAAACAGGACCTTATCTGACGGTGGTTGCTAACTGGTGAGTCAGTTAGTGGCTGGTCTTACATCAAAGTGGATTAAGGAGGAACAAATCCAAGGTTGCTGATAGAATTGAGATGAGAAACAGTAATAAAAATGGAATAGACCAGAAAAGAATGGATGTCAGCCTCTGAACCACTGAGCAACAGGCTGGCCGAGCACACTGTGTAAGAATTAGCCGGGATGTGTAGAAACCCTGTTTTTCACACGGGGATTAAGATAAGATGAAGCAGTTAAGATAAGACCTTGTAATATTCGGTGTTTCTCTAAGAGAAAACAAGTATATGATGTTTCTTTGCAGTTAATAAGAGTTCTGAGCCCTACAAGTATCCCTGTTATAACAGCACCACGGAAAATGAACCCCACCCATCCAGCTGGGTTTCTGGCATTGCTTTATTATTTAGTAAAGAACACCTCCAAAGGCACACTGCAAAGTGAGGTCTTAATTCAGTATGGACTCAAGAAAATGTGACACTTGTTGAAGGATATGGTAAATGTTAAAGTGTGTAATGTGGATTCTTAAAGATCTCCCATCCAAGCTCACATCATGCCCATCTCACTATGGGACACATAGTGAGATGGGCACACCATGCTAGGCTGCCAGACTTTGACATCATAGCCCATCTCACTATGGGGCACAGACAAAGCTGTGCAAAGCTTTAGTGTTGCAGCACACAGTGAATGAATCACAAATTCTGGTTATTTGAGTGGGCTGAGTAAGGTTTGTTACATCAAGATATGGACTTCTGAACAAAGAAAAACATTTAATGAAAAACTGATGTTTTCTTAATATGAATGAGTAAGCACAGTAATTTGCACTTATATAACTCCTTTCATGTCGTCCAGAGCTCAGAGCTTCTTAACAGTGAAAGGTGATGTTTTTCTCTACTTATATTTTAAAGGAAAAAATGAAGCACTTGGAAATGACTTGCACAGAGTTGAGTCATAACTCCGGCCAGTCTCTTGCTGTCATTGTCATATATTGCTGCATCCTCCTCACTACCAATTTAATAGTTTATTGTTTGGGTTTCTTTGCTGTTTGCATAGAGAGGATAAGTTTGCAGCAGTTGTAGAATGATTTGCTATTTCATTGTATAGATTTGTTCTGCAAGCTTTGGAATGTAAAAATAATTTCTGTACTACCCATTGTAATTTACAAATAATTAGGGCCAACTTTATCAGAACTAGTCAAGGATGAACAAAGAATTTTGTAACACATATTTTTCTTTTGGCATCAGCACTGGCTTACGTAGTTCTCACTTTGTTCTCTTGTATAACTTTTTCATGGTGCTCCATTTTTAAATCTGATTCACTGCACAAACAGTTGTTCACAACAGAGAGAGTGGTATGTGGGGAGGGACTGGCAATGGGCAGTGAGAACTGCCCTCTCCAGCTTTGTTAGTCATAAAAAATACATGAATATTTCAGAGAATTAGCTGTGTCCTGGACATGCTGAATATAAACCAAGTATGTATTTTAAACGCGGAACCCAGATGTTGCAAAGGTTCAATGAAAAATGTACAAAGTCTTTATCTTCAGGTCACTAGTTCAAATCACAAGTAAAAGATCTGAGGTCCATTTCATAGGAGAGGAGTGCTAATAGCACTGATTTTTGCTCTTAGTTCCATTATTAAAGAGGTAAGAGCAGAGGGAATGCATTACCCGCTCTGCCCTAGAGGCAGGTCAAGGCTGAGCACATTGGCAGGTCTGCTGCTTGCTTTGTCCCTGTTGAATAATGAGAAAATTAATCCCTTGGGTAGTGAATGTGACACCCTCTGACACCACAGATTCAGGCAGATGGAGGGAAAGGATGCAAAGTGTCTATGGATTCGTGCTGCGTAAATCAAAAGCCACTCAGAAGTAATTTGTATTGGACAAGCATAAAACTGATGCAACACAGAGTCATGCCAGCTCCTAGCTGATCAATAAGAATATTCAGTAAAGCCATTGCGAATGTCCAGCTTTTAATTGGCACATAAAATTTTATGAAACAGAATCATCACATAGACAGTGACAGCATGTAAAAACTGCATCAAATACACCAACAAGAGCTTAATGGTAATTCTGACTGAATGTATTTCATAAGAACCTGTTTACCAATGATATCCTTCATGAACTTATATTGGAAACAACGGCTATCAAATTGCAGTAAGCCCATGAAATTATTACTACAAACATTCATTATTTTATGAAGCAGCCTATTGACATTCCTTGGCCTGTGTGAAGAATTATGAACTCTTGTTACACTAGTACACCATGGCTTGGCTTTAGATTACAAATTCATCACTGTGTTCATGAGCTCTTGACAGTGTTTCTTTGCTTATGTGTAAAATGTGTACACATTTACCAGTCTTGCTAGAATCACAGCTAGATAGAAATGATTATGTTAAAATGCCAGCGCCTGGCACTCGTTCATGTGCAAAACTGAAGATGAATTACAGGACTGCATAAAAACAGGGCACGCTTTTTTCACTGTGTTAACAAATGAAGTGAAAATCCGTGCACGTATATCTGTACTGTGCTGGCAAGTCAATCTATAGTCCTACGAGTTTTTATCATGGGTTTGAAGTTTCAGCCTGTGCCTACCTGAAGGGTTCTCAGGCCAGTGATGCTAAGTTTTCCAAAGTTGTCATAGTAATCGGCAAAACAATGACCCTAAATAGTCAGAAGTTGGAAGACAGAAAAAGTCGGAAAGGTTACAAAGATTCACATCGGCTCTGGGGAGACCTAAGGAAGAAAGCAAAGAATAATGGAGGTTCTGCCAGCATGAACATTTTCTTTCCATGTGCTCCCAGAACAAAACTCTCTTCCCAGACCTTGTGAGTAATCCTACAAGTAGTTCTTATTTTATCCCTTTTAGTGGAAATTATCATGCTCTGTCATACACTTCACCACTGAGTGGCAGATGATGGTGCTGACCACTGTATGAGGCATTTTTCTGGTCTGCCAGTTGCTTTAGTATGGCTCACATTAAACAACATTTCAAATGAAGTCTTCTTAGAAGAGCTGGGGGCTTTGAGTAGCAGTCTCTCTGCTGCAGCCATGCTGAAAACAGATGGATTACTGGTGATGTACAGTAGCAAAATACTTTTCTCATCTTGTGTTTTGTGAGATACCATATGTGCTCACGCAGATAATATAAGAAAACACGTTATTCCAGGAGTCCTGGAGTCCTCTGATGTGAACTGATAAATCAGTCCTGATAAGAGCAAACAACTCAAGTCCAAATGGAGATATTCAATTATGTGAGATTTTCACTTGTCAGTGCATTCTGACAGACCCATTTAATATGTTAACATCTTTTTAAAATGGACTTGGACATTGCTGACAACATAAATTACATTAAAACTTCTTTTCTGATTTGAGTTACCTGCTTGGTCTGTATAAGCCTTGTGAATTTGGGGAGCTCTACTCCTGCTACTTTGGGAAGGACATTTTGTTTGTATAACTTTTGTTTTTCACGTTGTTAATCCAGGACATTAAAACAATATGACTGGGTTCAGCCGTGGAACATAGACTTTCCACTTCTTACTGCATGGGAAAACAAACTTACATGTGCTTTGCATGAGGTCTGGGCGTGGTCCTTACTACAAGCAAAATACAATATTGCTATGCTCCTAGGTATTAAAAAGGGACCCAGAACACTTTAGTTCCTTATAAAGAATGTATTCAACCCCTCATTCTCCAAGAGTGTTCTAGTTTTAGTTTGGATGAGGTATTCTCCTCCCATTCTGAATTATTTTGTGATGAAAGAGTCTTCTTTCAATTTCTTCATTGTATCCTTCAGTCCTGTCAATGAATGCATATGCACTGGTTGAGAGTATTCATGTTTCTCTCCTAGGAAAGGACGTGCTGCCTGCTGTACTTGTGCTCAGCTGACATTCTCCTCCAGCTGCATCTGTTTAACTCCAGCAAAATTAGAGGGACAGAACCTTCAACAAGTAAAGTGTTTTACTTATGGATATTTGATATATTGGCTTTTGAGAGGTAACTGTGTATGACCCTTTGTTCCACACCTGAAAATCACTGGTATAGTGCTACTGGCTTACTATGTGGAAAACAGATTCCAATGTTGGTTTGTTATACAATTTTCCCACTTAAATATATATATACACCCCAATGTGGATATAACTATGGATATAACTGTGGATAAAGAAGATCTGTTTTCTCCTGGGAATCACTTTGAGGCATTTGCATGAGAAAATAAACCAAACCAAACCAAATTACACTACTAAAATATTGGCTTATAAAAATGTTAGATAAATTTCCATTTTCTTTATTAAAATGCCTTTATAATTTATTTCAGTTAATATGTAAGTCAGCATTTATAAGCAAAGAAAAAATTAAGGCTAACACAATAGTGAGGTACTTTCTTGTACTATCAACACCCCTGGAGCTGTGGTGGATAGCTAACACTCACCAATGAGTGACACATTGGTGGCTGATGGAGACAGCATGAAATCACTGTGTTCCCTAGAAAACCAGATCAGCTAAAATGTAAATGACTGGGAGAGAATTCAGTGATGCTATATTTGCAGAATTATTTTAATTGCTGCGTTAATCAGGAATGAAACTCAGTTTTCTGACTTGTTATACAGTCATGTAACGTAAACTGGAGGTGAATTAGTTGGCTCCATGGTCTGGGTTCCCAGATGTAAACATTTTGAGATTTTGTGATGACAATCTATGCTCTCAGTAGGAGTTTGTTTGGAAGGTATGTTCTGGTTTGGGAAATACATCCTTCAAAAAGACAGAAATGTTACCAGAATCAGAAACTTGTGTAGATTTTAGTCCCAATTTAAGCATGTGTTTGGGCATGTGTGTGTGTATATTTCAAAGACTATCACAAGGACATTATAATTAATTTCCTTCTAATATGCTTAAAATATTTTCTTGAGCACTGAAAATTTTACTATAAGAACAATAAAGCTTCTAGCGAGATAGCTGCTTGCTCAATCATAAAAGTTTATTTAAAAAAAAAAAGAAAAAAAGCATTTTCTTCCTCTGGAGTTAGAAAGGAAAAACATATGTGCATACTTCATTCTGAAGATATTGCTTCATTCTCATTAGAAGTCAGCTGACATTAGAGTTACAAAGTCTATCTCACCATGCCCTCTGCAAAACTGTGCCTGTATCACTGAAAATTAGACACAAAAAGAATAACTCTTTTTCAGTGCGAACAAGTGCAAAAATCATGTTTGGATATAGAAAAACACTGATGACTTCTTGTTCTTTTCCTTAAAAACAATCAATTTCTTCATTTCCCATTGCTAGAATTTTTAAAGCCTCAGTGTTAAAATTAAAGCTCCGGTGCACAGATTCGTGATGGGATTACTTACTCTGGGAGGGTTTGCATGGTGACTGGCCTCGAAAAGATGGCAGTTTCTTTTCCTCTCCTGCCAAATGTTTTTCTTTCATTTTCTCTTTTTCCGGGGTTATTCACAAGCCAAAGATTCTTGTACCAACATTGTAACTGAAAGAATGAAGTGAAATATTTCTTTTAGAAGAAGAAGAAACAGTTATCTGTTAATTTTTATTGCTTCATGTAAGCAAATGCTAATAAAATATAAACCCATGCAGTAGTTCTCTTGGGATGAGGGATCAGGTGCTTAATGTGAGTCTCATGTGTAAATTTATCTGGTGCTCCTTGGAACTCTGCTGAGATTACAGAAAGAACATTGCTCCAGTCCTTTCAGCTTCCTAAAGCCTTCATATTTTGAGTGTATGGGTTTTTTCTGTCTTTGACAGGGAATTATCTATTGCCATTTAATTGAGAGTTGTTTTAAAAGTGCTGACGTAATACTTCAAACTTCAAGACTTTATCATGAAATGACTGGAAATAAATATTGCAACAGTATTCATGATAAAATGCTACTTTTATTTGAAAGTTGACTATCGTACTTGGTGAAATGGCTGACTTTTAACTGAAGATTTTAATTACAGATTTTTGTTTGAATCTTCCTCAAGATTCAAGTGCCTCCTATAAGTAAAATGTACTAGAGATTTATGATAATATATAAATATTCAATAAGAGATGTTGTTACTTGGTTATTGATGAGAAATGTGGGTGATGAGCTGACTTCTTCAAATGACCAGGTTAAAAAATCCTAGAGAGAAAATGTTCTTCACCATAGATTTCCTTCTATGTTTTTTTAACACCAATTCTTTAAAATTCTCTAATCTGTTCCACAATGCTTGCTCCATAGAGTCACATATTACAGGCATGACTTTTACAAACTCAGGTATTTTTCAGTCATTGGTTATCTTGGCAACTCTGGAATACCACAGTTCCCTTCTTAAAGAGGGCTTTTGTCCGAAGTCTGACAATTGAATACTTTCAAGCTCTCACTAATGTGTGATACGAAACCTGATAATGAGTAAGCCCCAAAAGAGACAAAATCAAGAGGTACAGCAGTCCGGTAGGGTATGCCAATTTGCAGTGCTCACCTGGAAGACTGTTGAAGCCATGTCTCTCGTAGTGCATCCTGTTGTTTCCTCCATGAACAACAGGCAGCAGCATTGCAGGTAAACTGACAACAACGGGTAAAAAACTACCTGCAGACAGAAGGGAGCTACAGCCAGCCAAACCCTTTCTGAAACAAGGGTAACCACACGCTTTCCAGCCTGCTTTAGTCTTAAGCAAGATGCCCCAAGGACAAAACAACAATTTATGTCTATGTAAAAAGCACAAGGAGCCCTGATAAACTTGTTTGAGTGGATGAAGTGAGACTGATTGTTGGTGGCTGGAAGAAAGACCTTGCTAAATAATTAGCTTACCAACCTCTGTATTTCTGCTGAGCTGTACTATGACACAAAATGAAGAATTGATACACTTTATAACAATCTTGTAGCCCAAAAGAGATTTCACTCTTAATAAACATTCCTTCCTCTTAAGCTCTCTAAAGTCCCCATTTCTTCTTTTGAAGCAGGTGAGAAGTTTGTTTGTCAACGGTGAGAGCCAGACTATCAATACTTACTTTTTTTCACAAGACTGCAGACATGCTATAAGCATAGCTATCAGCTGACCCAGAGATATTTGATGCAAAAATAATTACATTGACATGGATGTTTTTAATGGTCATTTCAGTTCACATTGTTCATCTGGAGCGTACATGATGTTGATAGCTAGGTTTGGATAAAGTGTGGACAGCAGAAACAGCTGAGTGTTTGCTAAGTCATGAAGCCAAAATGAACAAAAAAACAATACTGAACCTGTAGAATTGTTCATAGTGGCACTTTTTAATGAAAAGAACAAGCCTTAATAAAATATAGTGGCCTTTGTCTGTTATTTTAAGGAAACTTGAAATTCAACATCTAAGTTTACCTCTGTAAAGACAAACAGAGTTACATCATCAAGAGAAGCCTTATCATTACATTTATTGGAGGTAGGGAGAGGGAAGGATGTGTTATAGAGTAAGCCAGTTAGGATTACACTTTGATTACACCCATTTAGAGCAGGAAATATGAAAAGGACTCTTGTGATCTCACCGGTGTTTGCTGATTATTACTCCGACTGATTAATAGCTATTCAGCTTTACCACTTTCAATTTTTCCTTTCCCTCTTTATGGGCAGAAGTTTTGATCCCATAAAGTAAAACTTGATGTTAATTTTCCTAGCAGCCAATAAAGATAAAATGTATACTTAACCTGTTTAGCCTGTTGCTGCTGAGTTGTCAAGACAGATTGCTTAGAGACCTGACTTGGTCAGAGCCAAATAGGGGTCAGGCTCGGAATGTCTGTGCCCATGAAAATACAAGCTCATACTGCTGTAAGTACAGGGCATATTGCATTTATCTCTATGCATCCTAGCAGTGTGATCAACAAGCAATACAAATGAACTTCCATCGGTAGGCTTGTAGTGTGCCTTAATAATCTCCCTAGAATTAATTGTCTTTTATATCAGTAGTCAGTCACACCAATATGGATGTTTGCATTTAAAAAGAAACAACTTTGCACGGGCCCACCATGGACTGTGGGAAAAAAAGAAAAGTATTTCCCTTTTCTACTTTGTCATATGAGATATATGCAAGTAGTTTTGAATGTAGGTGACCATTGATGTGACTGTCTGAAATTCAAGACAAATTTCAAAATATAGCTTAGCTCAAAGTTGGTTTATGAATATCTACATTAATGTAACAACTTGAAATTATTTTGAGATAGTTTACCAGTGACCTGAAGTAGATCTCATTATTCTCTACCAAAAGCTTAATAATCTTCAAATTATGAAGTTCAGCATAATTTATACACACACACACATATATTCTAAGATTATACCCACTGAGCAAAACCTCAGTTAAGTTCTCCTTGAAGAAGCCCCTAAAGAGCGGAAAGAGGGACCGTGGTCATTGTACGGGGCTTTGCCAGCTCTATGTAACTTCACTGTGAAATGCAGGTACCAGAGCCCGCTCCCAGAGCGAGTGCCCAGGATCCTCAGGGAGCTGTAAGCTTGATGTGAGACATCTACTGATGCTGCATAAGATGTGCCTTATTTTCCTGCAATCCAATTTTCTTTGATTTTGCTGTGTAGACCTAAATTCCATTTGGGTAGGAAAGCCTGTGACAGGGAACAAAGTGACTCTTTCTTCCTTCCCAAATGGAGACATTTTTCTTGGTTTGAGGACTATGGCTCATTTGTTTGAAAGACATAGAAAGCACTTGGCTTCTTGTCATGCTTCTCAAATATGTGAGTAAGTCGTGACAAGGTAGAATGCAGAATCTATACTTGAAGTAAAAGTTTTCTGACTTTTTGTTAATTATTAATACCATATATCTGGAAAATAGAGATCTGCTTGCCAGTGGCAAAAGAGCTTTAGAAGACAGTACTTGTGTTTGTCTGTGCAGAAAAGGTACCCTGAAGCTGCTGATGGAGCTGAGCCATGAGACAAGTGATAGTTAAGTATGGGGGAGGGATTTTTGGCTCAGGTTGAGCTGTGTCTTTGGAGTGCAGTGTACCTGTCACAAGCTGCTGGTGGCTAACAGCTTAATAACCTGAAACTGCCTGCTCTAGGACAAGCAGGGCAATACAGCCTTCACTTGCTTTTTATGTTTTTCTCTTCCCAGGAAATCAGCTGTAAGATAGATTAGTTGTATTAATAGAGGAGTGTAATTCTTCGCTAACTTCAGCAAAAGAATATAGAACAAATTTAAACAAGATTCAATAGATGACAAAAGCATGGTAATATGATAATACATTGGAAATACGAACAAAATAAAGTATTCTGTACAGATGAGGTTTTAAAACAGGCAGTGAAAAAATAAACTTCACAGTGTACTTGGTACTCCCTGCAAGCATTAAAATATAGTACTAGATAGGAGTTAATTTCCTCTAATCTAAGGCTTTCTAGGGCCAGAGAATGTCCCTGTGATTAAAGAAGAAATAGAATGATGGGTAAATTACATTAAAATTACGTAAAATTGTTGTTACTTACAACCCTGTTCAACCCTAGTTCAGATTCGTTTGTAGTTCAATCTCTGCAGTGGTGGCTTCAGTGTAGAGAAACAACCTTAAACTTCCAGTTTGAATAGAGGGAGACCGAAGAAATCCCTTGTGCTTCCCAGTATTAGAGCAACCCTAGTGTTCCCACCAGTGAACTCAGTCATGGGAAAAGGAGAGGGTTCATCATATATGAAGGCACAGCTGTTTGAAGCATTTGAGCTATAGTATAAATAAGACAATCTTTTAAAGACAGCACAGCTATTAAACAGCAATGAAGAACTGAAAAGCAACTCTGCATAATCACCATTCAGCTAAATGATGATTTCACAGATGGAAGAACAGATGAAATTCAGCCAAATGATTTTAAGGGCAAATGAATAGGCAATAATGTACTTAGGAAGCATTAGCCTCTCTTCATTCTCAGAGACAGTGACCTATTGTTCACAATTAATAAAGCCTGAGGCACAAAGGGGACAGAGATAGTGGCTGCCTAAGATCTGTTCAAATCCACACAATAAAACAAGCATAGAAAACCGTACATAGCACTGCATCTTAACATAAAACAGAGACTCAAATTATTTTCGTGCATGCAGATTAAAATGCAAGCCCTGCTAAATTTTGACAAGTCACAACTCTCTTCCTGCATGTGATGAAAGTCACTTTTGCTATAAGTTAAAGGATCATTGGTTAGGGAGCAGCTTGGCTTTCCTTTGCTCACAGGCCTTTCTAGGGCTGGCACAAAGCAGCATAAAAAAGGAGTCACCAGCCCTTAAATGCCAGCTTGTCCTTGAGAGCTGAAAACTCAGAAATAGCGCACTATCATCTGCTGGTAGTAAAGCGAGTTAAAAACAAGGAACGCATTGCGTGGGAAAGCACCTGAGCCAGTAAAAACCAGAACGGGTGGCTTCAAGACATGAGTACATATTTTAATTTTGATAACTACCATAACAGCAACTTTGACAAAGGAAAAATATCTAACTGCAAACAGATATTACCACTGTGAGGAAAAGCCAATGTTAATAACTCCAGTAGTTCCTCTTCATAAATGAGCTTAGAGACATTTGTTACAACTTTTGCTCTTTGGGAAGCCCAAAAATAAAATTTGGTCCTTTGGGGTTTTTTGCTTGTTTGTTTTTCCAGTGTAACTATTACTTTTGTATTGAAAAAATAGATCATTACATGCTCTTCTTTTTGAGGATATTTTGCCCTCCATTATGTGTCAAAACCTAGTTTGCACACTAGGGCTATCAGGATAGTTGTCTAAAACCTGCCTTTTATTGTGCTCTTTCCCTTGATGTTTTCTACTTGTCAGCATTGTGTGATGTATTCATCTTGGGCTTTTAATCCCATGTTAGGATGGGTTGTCCCCAGTTTTAGGGCATGTCGTCTTGCTGGTGACTTTGTGAAGTCGTCATATTCACAGAGTACGTGATGTCTGTTTCCTGTGAGGGTTTGGTTCCACCCTTAGAGCCAAGGAGGATGCCAAACTCTGCATTCACTTTGCACTGTAAGCTTGAAAAACATGCATTAGAAAAGTTTGGACCCAACATCCTAGATGTCTAGGAAGCAACCCTGGGGAACAAGCAAAGAGCCAGAAATTAGTGGTCTGCATGTACTACCTTTAAATATTGTGTGGTACTCAGTCGCTTTTCAGATATGAAAAATCTCTACAAGGAAGAAAGGCAGCTTATGGGATGGGGATGGTGACAGGATAACTTCTGAATTCCCAGCTTAGGATCAAAAAACCCAACAAAATTACTGTGTCATTGCAGCCATTGAACCTGGCTTGCCTCTAGCAAAGCTAAAATGTGGAAATACTCTCTGAGTTACTCTGACCTGAGATGTTGCAGAAAGCTCATGCAAATATTCTAATGTATTGTGTAAACATGGTAAGTGGCAAGCCTGTAACTAAGAAAGCTTTGGTGTGCCTATCGTAGTGACTTAGATGGATCATGGCAGAGCCATTACCTGAACTCCAGGTGGTTTTCAGAAGTCCTGAAGCACTGAAAGAATTTTACTGGAACAGGGAGGAAAATTTGTGCAATAATGACTTAAAATCCCCCAAACACAGCAGATAGTTAGCTATATTTCACATGCAAAAAGCAGATTTCTGAAATAAATACCCTGAGCTTGCATTGTCATAGTGACAAATACAGTGTGTTATTATGTGACTAACAAAGATGGAGCAATACCGAATGCCAAGATGCTTAATGTATGGTTTGCCGGTTTTGAGTGATTTTGATCTTTAAAGAAATGGAAAAACAATGTCGGGGGGTGGAGGAGGAGGTATTGATACTTTTGACTATTAGACAAAGAGATGTCATTATTGTAGGACTTACAAATGGTATGTAAGTATCAGCAGAATGGGCATGCACATGACAAAAAAAATTCTTTTCAGAGATAAAGCCTGTGAAATGAGCAAGACATATTAGGCATATTGTGGTCTAGTTTGCACAGCACTGTATTAAAGAGTAACTAAAAGTATCAGCAAATATTTAAATTTTGTTAAAAATTCTGGGGCTGTGCTGTAATGAATGAGCAGTATTCAAATTCTATTTTGGTCACACCCGAACTAACTGAAACCTGGATTTACCATGTTCATTATGATTTTTTTGACTTGAAGACTTTTGAAACTTAATATTTCCAGTATACTTTGAGAGAATATTCTAATATGCCACAGTTTCACTGCAAAATAAATATCAGGAAAAATTAGTATTTCCCTTCCCTGAAGGGCATGAAAAACCAGATTTTTGTTCCTGTATTCTTGCATCTCTAAAAGTAATAGAAGAACCATATGGTTTGACTTTTCTGTTACTTAATAAGAGCAAAAAATGACTGCTGCTGTTGCAGTGAGAGGAGAAAAGTGTATGCTTTAATGCCCAACAAAATGTCATGAAAAATATGTCATAATGCTGTAAAAGAGGTTAAACTGGAAGTTTAACTTTCATTGCCGTCCCATACCATGGAGCTATGAAATTTAAATGTGACTGTTTGTGTAGGCAAATTCTGGGAAAGGTTAAGAGTAGAGCTTTATGCATGTAAGTAACACAAAAGCGAAACAAATTGACCGTGTACGAAAGAGCAGGATTGAGAAGGAGAGGGCAAACATTTTAAATTTCAGGATACAAAAGAGACATTTTTGTCAAAGTTAAATTGCCCAATTTTAACTCTTGAAAATGACATACCTGGAGCACTTGAAAGCTGCTAACAGCCCTGATGGCTGTACAGGTGAAAAAACCGTGGTCCTAGATTTTATGCCATTAGCAAAACTAAAACAAAACCCTTCAGTATAAACATTGTTGCATATGAATAACAACTTCCTCAACATAGCTCAGAGGGTGATAAGAAATCTATAAGGAAAATTAATGAAGGCTGAATACTAAGTGGGGTAGTTAGCTGACCATCTTTGGGAACATCAGTGTCTAGAAGCACTGAAATGGAAGAGATGTCGGAATTTAAATTGTGGATCCTCCTGTGTAGGTGCTAGCCCAGGCTTCCGAGAAAACAGGACTGCCAGGATCCAGAGGCAAAGGAGCTCAGAGTGCTCTCCACATTGCTTGTCTTCATGCTTTGAGCATAGTGGGAGCGCCTTTGTGCAGCTCCAGTACCCTAACTGCAGTCTTCTGTGTCACTTGTTAGCTGCTAGGGCAGAATTCCTGTGCTACAGCATGGATCCAAGTCCCTCCCAGCCTCTCCCCTCTGGCTTGGAGAGCAACATGGCCTGGATAGAAGCCTGTTAATAAAAAACCAAAAAATAAGGAATCAGGATGCCCATGGAATGATCTAGTATCTTTCAGGTTTCCAGAATTTGCCAATTATTGTCATTTGATGCTTGGCATGGAAGCTGTGGGCTACAGCAAAAGAGAAAATTAGACAAGTTCTAAGGTGATATGTTAAGATTGCCACTAAAAACTACAGATCTATGTTCTGCAAAGAGATATTTATTTAAAATTGAATATTAAATTAATTGTTCTAGGAAAACTTACATGATTGTAGGGAACTTGATGTAAAATAAGTAATGGTCAGGTGTCAGACCACCAAACAATGCATATTCCACTATTGTTCTCCAGTTCATTGATCCTATTGCAAAGTTTAGCACAAGGAGACAGAATAGTACTGCCAGAAAGCTGGCTTGATCCTGGCTTAGTAACAGAAAAGTTAATCAATCAAAGAAACTGAAAAACTAGCTGAACAGGTTTTCTGGGGCACATTGTAAACTGAGAAAAGCAACAATAAATAGAAGAGCTGTCCTGGGAGGGGGAAGGACAAAAGAACCGAAAATGCAAACCTCCAGTGTTTGTCACACACAGAGACTGCATGATTTGCAGTAAGATATTCAACCCAGAAACTATAATATTTGTGCACAAAGTACATAGATGCACCTGGCATGCCAGGCAGGGAGAAGAAACCTGGCAGAGAGCATCAGTAATGTTTTCCTAGAGTGGTGCCCAGGGTTACAAGGGAGGGGGACAAGATGAGCCAGAGTTAGAAGGGAGTTCCACCTGCAACCTGTGCCAGGAAGAGTAAGAAAGTGCGCCCTTTGCTACTGTGTGGTCATCCATGGCAGAGAGAGCAGGCATCGCAGTCTCAGTTCTGGTTGTGTGCAACAGTGAACAAGAGTTCATATATCCTGCAGAGACCTCAGCCTGCCATGACCCTCAGATGAAGGAGTTACAGAACAGGTGGCAGGACTGCCAGATGAGGGCCACTTAGTCAGTTCCACCATATAGTGTTTCGAAATTCAGTAAAAATTGAAATGGGTCTACCAATAAGTGTAAGAGCTCTTTTTTTGTTTCGTGCTTTCTGTTGGATGCACGTGGCTCCATGTTCATTCTTCATATAAAATGCTGAATATATAATTCTGATAGATTTATGCAAAGCCCACTTCTGTTGAATGAGTTCAAACACACACATGGTATGTTTCCTGTCAAGAACGAGGAACTTGTTGCTCAAAGGCGGGCTATTTCCATTAATTGGAGACTACAAAGAGACAGGTTGGGAAACTTTGAAAAGGAGGTTACAAAACACAGCATGAGGTTCTAAATTGTGGTATCCTGATAAACTTGTGACAGGTCTTCAGTGGGACTGACTCATTTGATTTGTGTGACACTTCAATAGTTAACTTGTTCAGAATACTGTTTTGCTTACCACATTAACTCATTTGGGGGGTCTATTTGTCTGAGACATATATGAGGTCTATTTGTCTGAGACATATCTAGAACTGATGTTATAATGAGAACCAGTTGTACACAAAACTTTACCACAGTTAGTGGAAATAGGCAAGGTAACTCATGCTGCAGGTTGGGATTAAACAGGAAACTTAAGGGAAAACCGCTTGACGATAACAAAGTATTTGATACCAGAAAAACAACTTGCATTAGACTTTTAAGAAAATGAAGAATTTGAAACTGTACACTAACATACACTTACATAATTTGATTGACTGAGCATCACTTGCTTTGACAAGGTGTTAAATTTAATGGATTGACAGAATAAATAGTTATTTAAGAAGAAGCAGCTTCATGATTTAAACTGATTTGTAATGTAGTGCATAATTAAAGATACGAAGAAGAAGGCAAATGGAAGAGTAGCCTGGCAGTAACCTTCATATAGCCATAGACTATGGAAAGCATTAAAGTTTCAAGCAATAGGCCATGGAGTGACACCATCAGGAATATAAAAACATTTTTCCTCTGAATACTTTTCTTAGAAGACTGAAACACTGATCCACATCAGAAGTTTTAAATTGATTTACTGAGTTCCTATTAACTCTCTAAACAGGACACAAACCAGTTTCTTTCTCTGTTTGAAAAGCAATCATTGGATGTTCTTTATTCCTCTTGGGAAACACGTAATCCTTACTTGGAGGATTTGTTTTTTTGTAGCACCTTGATGTTGCTGAGTTGCATAGAGGTTTTTCTTCACAGGCATAAAAGACCCTTAATGAACCACTTATTTTGTGAAGTCTTGTATGAAAGGAATATAATATACAAATCTTGTTTTAGAGAGAACTTCTGTCATAAATTTGAGTGTTCTTATCAAAAAAAAAGTCTTCAATTCTTTCTAAAGAAACAGTATAGATAAAAACCCCCCAAATTTTACTGAAAAACTCACCGTCTTTCCAAGCTGGGTAAGAAATTAGGTGGTGAAGCTGAACATTTGAAAAGAAGTTTTTTCAGGCCAATTTTGTGCTGCAGTAGCAAAGGAGTGAGTATGGGTGATTGCAAGCACAGGGCAGTTGTCAGTATGCAAGAAGACAAATCAAGGAAATTAAAATGATGCAGAGGAGACAAAGACAGAAATTGGTAGAAGAAATATTAAATAAGCAATCAGTGCTAATGAGAAAAAATAGAGAATGTTAGAAATTTCAGAGGGAGTTTAACAAAGATCTGTCATGGGACCTTTAGTAAATATCTATATTGAATAAGATAGGCAAAACTGCTGAGAGCATGGTGATAAAATGCACTAAGAAAAAGCTTGGGGGAATCTCTAATAGAAACCAGAAGTGGAATATTTTACAAAAAATTGATATAGCAAAAATGGAAAATAATTCACAGCACAAAAGACAAGGTCTTGTACTTGTGTGATAGGGGCTAATGTAAGCTGGTAGTCTCAGTCTATGGCACAAAGAGAGGAAAGCTTGGCTGTGGCAAAGGTTATTATAGACAGTTCTAGAAGTTGCCAAAGGTGTTCTTTGTAGAGAATGAAGCAATAATGACACTGTGTATTGCAGTTAGGAGACTTCTTCAACCTCATTTAGAGAAACATATGCACTGTTGCTTCAAAAGGTTGTTGATTTACACAAGGATAGGGATGACCAGCATAATACGTGGGAGTTTTATTTCATATACTAATGAAACCTTGCAGAAATAATAGGATTATATGTCTCTAATGCACAGGTACATTAAAAAGTATACCACAGGAGAGAATAGATATGAGAAGGGAGAATTGGATGTTTTCTGTACTACGTCTATGGCAGCATAAGCTGAATTTGATGCCTGGAGGGTTTTTATGATGAACATGGTGTAGAACTATTCCAGTTTGAGACAAATTTGGAGGAAAACGTCTGAGATGAACGTCCTCTGAGAGAAGGCAAGTTTCAGCAGCCCCTCTCCCACCAGTTTTGGAACGAATTTTTCTCGCAGGGAAGTGAAAAAAACCTATTTATTTAACAAGCAGGGCACCAAAAAAAAAAGAATGAACAATGTTAAATAATAAAACCTATGACTGTGGAGAAGACCTGGGAAGATTCAGAGTCCCTTCTGTGGGTGTGGCTCTCTCTCTGCAGAGCTGGGGTGCAGTGTGGGCCCCTCTGGGCCGCGGTGTGGGGCCTCCCGGTGATGGTGCTCTGGACCAGAGCAAACAGTTCTAGGTGAAGAGAAAAAAACCCAAAGTCCCAGCAAAAGTCCTTGCCTCAGCTAGCAGGCTAGCTAAAAAGCAAAGAATTTTAATTATCTGTCTCTCTCCTGAGAAAACGAGCCAAAAGTTGGGGAAAAGCAGGAAAGTTCTTTCCCTGGCTCTGCCGCGGCGAGAACGCAGGGAGTGTGTGTGTCCTTGAGCACAAAACACTGAAGAATTCACTCGGCTTCTCTCCCCCCTCTCCTGGACCCAGTTTAAATACACAGGAAGGCACAGGATTCATGTCTGGGCATAGAGCAGGCAATAGGGGTTACAGCATCATAAAGTCACCCCAAGACAAGAACATGTATTTCTACATCATTTACAGGAAGCAGGTTGAAAATAATGGGACCCCAGAAGATCTATCAGTAATGGTAGATCGTGTAATTACCTGGATGTCACTCCAATCAGTAAAGGTGCATTGGTCCTGCTTATTCCTTATTTAATTGTAAAAGAAAGGAAGAAAATACCTAACATGGTTGGTATTAAAACTGCGTTATTTGTAACAGTGGAAATTTAGAGGACTTCTGCCCTTTGGCAATGTCAGGCTGGTGCTCTGTTTTGAAGGCAGGAGGACACACCTAGCAAACTGAAACCTTCAGCCCCTTGCAACAGTCAGCTTTGGCTTGTTTAGTTGCAAGTACTAGAGATGTACTCTGAAATCCAATAGGCATGGACATAGCATTCAAACAGCAACGAAACAAAAGTCTGCTTAAATTTTGTTTCAATTTGGTTTCAATTAGGCTGTGATTAGGGATGAACTACACAGAATATGTTGAATCAGAGATACATTTTTCAGTCAGCTGTTTGTTCTTTAGCATCCACACCACATGCTTCAAATAATACGAGGTTTAAGTTTACTGATTGAAGTGTTCATTTGATAAAGTACAATAGAAAATTAAATCACAGGCATCAGAAGGCATTTCAACATCTTTACCCATTAAGTGAGAATTAACACAAGCCTGTAAGAGAAAAACAGGAACACCGTGAACGGAACAAGAATGTTGTTTGTTGAGAGGAGATAATAACTAGAATTGAGTAGCCAGAGCAGATATGTATTGAGGTGTGTCATAACAGTTGGATGGAAGTATGAAATAACAATCAAGCAAACAATTGCTTTTAAGGAGGATTGCTCTTTTGCAGTTTCTTGTAGCTGACTATTTAAATGTCGAGTGTCCTGCTGTATTGCCACCTCTCTGCTGAGCATTGCCAAACTGAAAATGAAGCAGAGTGAATTTAGGAAAAAGGGAGATAAGTTTCTGGAGGGAAAGTGATGATTAGAAATACTCCTCAAGCAAATCTGTTATACTGATGTAGCTCTGTGGTACAAGGTTCAATTGTTCTGATTTCCATGTTCTTGCAGACTCCTATGGTGAAAGGAGCTCTGGGAATGCAGCAGCTTAATGAACAGGAAGATGAAGGAGATAAATTTCAGGGCAAGCACTGCTGGTGTGCTGAGAAACTAATTACTTCTGGTGTCTGTAATCTGGAATGGTAAAACTCTCAACTAGAGAATGCCAAATAGTCATAAAATGTGTTCTTCATACCAGACCATACAGGAGAGGAGCCCAAACCATCAAGGTAGAGGAAAGGGCTATGGCTGTGTCTATCTGAGACATGGAAACTGAGGAGCACCTATGTCAGAAATGGAAGTATGCAATGTTTAAGGGACAGTTGAAGAGACAATAGAGGAAGTTACTTGAAATACATTCCATTACAAGTTAAAGACTTTGTGGCTTTTTAAATTATTCTAAATTACTGAAAGATTAAGGACCACGCTTAAGCTGAGTACCTCTTTTGCACAAATACATTAACTATAGCCAATTAAATTTGCCTAATCAAGCTTAACAATGCTACACACTGTTTCTCATTAGAAAGTAAGTATTAAAAAAGAAAAAAAGACTACTTGGAATGAAATGGTAAGAAGATTCTGTAGGGATCTCCAAGGGTGCACCCATCTGACTCACTGGCTTAAAGAGTACATTGATGTCACTGCCTAGCATTTGCCACAGTAAAAAGAAATTTTTGCTCTTGGTGATTTCTTTCTGCTACTGAAATGCACAAGGAAAATAAAAGTATCTCGGGTAATACTACAACACTTCTGCTCATGTTCAATAGACCAGGCCTCCAACTCCAGCCTTCTTGGGGAAGGTATTACTTAAGGCTCAGGACAAAACTCAGCTTGAAACATGAGGACTGGACAAATACTGTGAAAATTAGCGAGAGGTTCAGATAAAAACTAACCAAACTTAAGATTTCTATGCTGAAAAGATAATGACAATAGAGAAATTACAGCTCTTTTTAAAGGCATAAGAATGATGATGATCTTGATTTCAAAGTTCACTACTGCAAACACTCAAGGCTGCAGAATGCTTGCTAATGGCCTCATGCATGGCTTTACTTCCCAAGAACACTTTGAGTGGAAGAGAGATCTCAGCTTATTGATGAAATGCAACTTGCCAGAAAGACAGGTAGCTTCACAGGTATTCCTTAGGGCTTTTACCATAAATATGTAGTACAAACTGGTGAAGTTGGCAAAAGGGGTGTTACTTGCTGCCTGCATGTTAGGAATACATCTCTGTTTCTCCCTGACCCCACTGCATGAAATCACTCTGAGGATCGACTTTATAGTTCCAATGAAGCAGGCTGGTGAAGGGCAGGGACGGACCTGTAAGGAGCAGCCCACCACTCTTTATTTGTGTTCTGCCTATTCAGAGCAGAGAGGAGGAGGGATATCTTCGGATTTTGTCACAGCAGAGGCTGCCTGAAGGTTTCCTGGCATAAGTGTTCGATTTCGTGACCAGATTTTTCAATTGGTTGGTAAAACCAAGGATGTGGTTTTGGGATCTGGTGAGCTGCTCCCCATGCCTTTCCAGGGATGCCTTTATGCGGCGAAGCCACAGGGGATGATGGAGAGAGAGAGAGAGAAGCTGAAGGCCCAAGGGAGACCTTGCTGACAGGTATATGAGTAGCAACTGCCTGGGGAAGTAAGGTAGGTGCTACTTATATAATGAGGCAAACTAGGTTTTAGAAAGAGGACAGCTGGTCTCATAATTTGATATAAGAAGGATAGGTATATGAATACAAGGCAAATTTGCAGGTAGTGACAGTAGCATAAATTAACACCTTAACTCCCTAAAATGATAAAAAGTAGTCAGTCCTGACTAGTGTTTTTTGTTTCCTTGAGCATCAGAGGCTTCTTTCAGTTAAAGAAAAAAGCAAAACAACAAAACCCAGGCTCTAAATGTGTCTTTCTTCATCTTCATTCACTCCAACACAGTGTAAGGTGCTGAAGGTGAATTTTAGGTTGGACTCTTCAGAAGAAATAAATATGTGGCCCATAAGGCTAGCAGCTGGAAAATCCTTCCTCACTGTCTCACCAGTTTCAAGCTTCTGTTGAGTTGCTGGAAGTTACTTGAGCTCATACACTAAGCTTATTAAAACCATGCTTGAGCTAGGAGGGTTTATTAGCACAGAACTGAAGGGAGGTGTGTCACCAAAAACAGCTTCTGGCACTATAAGGTGGAGCCACCAAATCTAGTCATCTGTGAATACAGTGAAGTTCATAAGAACACATTCCTCCTCAACATATCTGCTCCTCTGCTCCCAGATTTTGGAAGAAAATTCTGCCTGCAACTATGCTAGCAGACATCAGTAACTCTTTCTGCCCTCCTCATTCAGTAGGAATCCCAAGATTTTAATGAAGAATCAACTGAACAAAAAGAAATCGGATCACACAACTGTCCAGAAAGACCTGAGAGGTGGAACCTGAGTGCTACAATACAGCCTTCCTGAAAGATTTTAAAGCATTTAGCTACATCAGATGAGATGCACAAATATGGTCTTGATACCTAAGCAGAGGAGAACTTTAAACTGTTTTTAGCCATGCTTCTAACTACACAGCAGCATGTTCATGGTTAGTACTAATGGACAGTACTTTAGGTAGTACATAAATGAGGTGCAAAACTTGAAAGTTTATATTTTAACAATTAACATTGCAAAAGTTTAAAAAAGAGCAGGATATGTTTCTTATGAAGAAACAGTAGCGTTTACTTTTTGAGATTTTGCCCAAGTGACAAGGTAAGTAGTTGAACTGAAGATCAGAGTTATGAATGAGCTTTTTTTTCAAAATTATTCTTGTCCCTTTCTGGAGAGACAGACCAAACTTTGAGAGCCTCTAATTTGTTTGGAGTGTCCAGTCCTTCAAGGTTTGCATTTTGTAGTGTTGGAAAACAGAATGCTTATTTCCTGTCAGTTTTATTTTAGTCTGTTTTACACATTTACACAAGCTTACAGTGAAAAAACCTCATATTTTTTACTAGCAAAGAGAAAGGATTAGATTCTTGATTACACAGATTAGAAAATATTGTCCTTCTGTTATTGTGAGTAAAATTATCACCTGAGGCTCACCCTTGGGTCTGGTGAGCAAATGAATCATTTTCTGACCTTTTCCCTGATTGCTGGCCTGATGGACACTGGTATTTTCCACAGCTATTTTTCTCTAATATAAAATAAAAAGTTTCACACAAAACAATTCAGCCTGTGCTGAATTTCAGTGATGTCACCAGGTTCTCTAGTGACCTCCTGTGATAAATCTTAAAAGGACCTGCTGCCTGTGGACAGAAGTCCCCTCCTCAACCCAATCAGGTCTTCAGATCTCAGCAGCACTATAACCCTTTTGGATAATTATCCTGATTCAGCTCTTCAGAAGCCTTGCTTGTAAACCCCCCAGGTTATTTCTCTGGAGCCACTACATCAAGAACAACCCTGTTGACAGCAGTTGTGAATCAGTGGTAAGCTCAAGTGAAACTTGGAAGTAAAGCAAAGTCTGCTAATGTGGCAATAAGTCAAATGAGCCAAGAGTTGTTTATTGGCAATTAAAAGCTTAAAAGCTTAAACTAGGCCTATAATCTGTACTTTTCGTAGAAAGAGCTGCAGGTCATACAAAATGAAGCACTTGTTAAACAAAGTGGGGACAGTTAATAGAAGTGAGACTTGGGAAGCTTTGACTTTGCACTGCAGTCATGGATGCTTGGCCACTTGTACCTTTAGCCTAGGCAGCGTTTCATGGTAGTTCATAGCCTCTCTGGGCTTTCAAAAAACTCCCTTTGTCAATTGAAAACAATCTGGATATTGGATGTGTCTGAAATAAACTCCATCTGCTTTCACTTTATGTTCATATTGTTGAATAAAGATAAATAGGTAACTTCTTTAAATAAAGAAGCTTGAAGTCCATCTTGTTATACAAACAAAGCCAAATAGATTGGATTTAGAAAAGCCTGAATAGCTTTCATTTAAGAAAGCCAAGGGCAAGATCAAGTTCACTTGTGCTAGTAGTACAGACAGCACCAGCTGCCAGAAACATTCTGCAGTAAAATGTGTTCATATAGAAGAAGAAGAGCAGAAGAAACCAACACAGAATTTCCTATTAATCCTGATCACTTACAAAAGCCTGTGGAAATATGAACTGTGCTTACACCGGGCTTATTGGATAAAATGAGAATGCTTATAATAGACATTTTAATATCTTTCATTTAAAAATCTGTAACTATTAAATGTACAAATTAAATGTACAAATAAAAGTATCAAAGTACGGGAAGCAAGAAAATAATGCACATGTGAAAATTTGAAAAAGAGCCTTCAGTTTGTGAAATGTAACATAAAAATCTCCAGATCAAGCAAGCAGGCACAGAACTGAAACTAAGAAAGGGTTGACAACAGCTCTATGTATCTTTTTACAGGATACAAGCAGGCTTGACTCAAATTTTTAATGAAAATATCCTTAAAATAATTTTCTGTTTCTGCTTGTCAATGTCTATGCTAGTTATAATTTTTGTTAACTTCAGTCCCTCCCTCCAGTCTTCTCAATCTGCAGCATTTGCATTTGGCTAACGAACAAAGGAGACAGAGTAACTTGGAGAAGAAAAACCAGAGTATTGTCTCACAGTTCTTCATTCAAATGTTTTAATTGTCTTAATAGTCAAGTTTCAATACATCACATACATAAAATACTACCAAGTCTTTAAGGAAAGAAGTTAAATCTATGTGCAAAATCATGTATGCAGGAAAGGCCGTTCACTGTATATGCCTTTTAATGGTGAATTGTTTTAAATGAGATATATTACTGTCATTTCTTTTGCTATAGTGGTGGTGAAACTAAAAGGCCACATGCTGTTTAAAGTATTTTTCTCTCTAACAATGCTGTGATAATCTGGTCCAGTCAGAATAAAAACAAAATATGAGTGTTTTCATCCATATTAGAATAAGCAATAAGGAGAACAAAGGAGCCAGTAATCACTGTAGGATACAAGTGAATCAAAGGATATCTTGGATCAAAATAGTTTCTATGCCCTTCACTACTAATTTATAATTTCTTTGTAAAAAAGCTGCAGTAATGAACAAAACCAATTAAAAGTACAGACAAGCACGATATAGAGCTGTGTGGAAACACACTTGAACTTTTGACTCCTTTGATGCCTTTTGTTTGCTAATCCATGTGTCAGAAGAGCGTCCAGGATTTCTGAGCAGAGTCCTGGGATTTAGGCACACCTGACTGACTTTTGGTCTCTGTGGCCACATGCTTTGCGTGCATGACAAGTCAGTATCTCAGTGTTTTATTTAGCACTCCATTCCACTGTGTGCAGTGGTCTTCAGAGGAGCAGTCAGCTAATTTGGTGTTGGCTATCTTCTTACACATGCCATTACATCGTTGTGTAATGGCCCCAGTGCACTGCAGCATACCTGCACTGATAGATTTAGGCACAGCTACACCCGCCCTGTGCTTGGGTCATTTTGCTCACATGCTTGGGTTCAATGGTGGGAGGGGGCTAATAATATCCACTGGGGGCAGGGGACTCATGGACTGATAACCTCCGGAGCCAAGAGCACGACACGCAGCTATCCATCAGGGCTCTCAGGGATGTGCACATTTCCACGGAGAAAATGAAGCGTGGTCCCTCACTGGGGTCATTTACCTCTGGCACACCAGCAGGAGATTCTCATGTTAGTCTCACTTTTAAACTTTTCCTCTTCTTTTACTCCTAACATTCCAAAGATTGCAGCAGGACCTTTAGTAACGCTCTTAATACCAGCCAGTACTACAAAGTGCTAGAGATCTGTAAATGTTAGCATAAGCTGGGAAACAACAAACAGCAGCACAAGGGGATGCTTGCTCTTTTCTACAGAGGTTGCTCTGCCTATGCAGTTGCTGCACCGACGAGTTCCCGCAGTGCTTCAGTCCCCGAAGCCAGGAGTGAAGCCAGCTCTGTGCTGCAGTGCAGTGCAGCTACAGCAGCCTTGCCTTGGCTGGCTGGATACTGTCAGGAGCCTGCTTGTAGCCAAGAGTCCCTTCCCATCTGCTGCCTCCTGTATGACGTACACAGCACCTCTACCACCACCTTCAAGCCATAATAACTTTATTTGCAATACTGATTCATTTCTAGCTCATCCTGAGCAGCGTGAGCGCTCCTGTCTTTTCTTCTCCTGACACAATACAAGACTCTCATTAAAAATGACACCAACAGTGAGACCCATGAAAGATTTTAAAATCAGATAACTTGACACTTACCCAACCCAGTGTGTTTTTCCCATACATGCAGCAGCTCAGGAGACCATCCTGCCAGCGAGATGCAGTCCTTCCCTGACTGTGCCATTACTTTCCTCAAAGGAACCTATCACATCCCGAACTCTTTCATATCATGTTGTTTCTTCTTTTTTTTTTTTTAATTGTCCCTCCATTTATGAATTCAGGGAAGAAATTGAAAGAAAAGAGATGTAATAAGTTGAAACTGTTTCTTTTCAACTATTTGAGCAGTCTAATAACCTCAGGAGCTTTTGTACAGCTCTGCAAATCTAGAACACATTTGAGACATATTTCCTAGGTAAACTTTGCAACAAGCTGGTTCACCCTGACTTATTGATATTTCACTGCATTGTTATTCTGAAACAAAACACTAGGAGGTATTTCTGGGCATCACCCGACAGCATATTGCATTCCTCCAGCTCCACATACCTTACCCTGTCTTTAATATGCAGTGGCTGCATGAGCAGTGGCACATCAAATAACCTGCCTGAGGCTGAGCAAGCCTTAGAATAAAATTTTCACACTCAAATTTCCTTGTGTAACTGACAGACAATTAGGAATACACAGATAAGTAAATATTCAGGCTCTTTGCTTTTTGTTGAAGTGGGAGAAACAATTCAGAATTTACTGGTGAGATTCATTCTTGGGTTTGATGCTTAGTAGTTTTCATTTAAGGAGCTAACTAATTTCTTAGTTCCTTAGTCCTGTGGAGAGATTTAACAAGAATACTTTTATGAGCCTGTGTTAGTGACAGGTATAATCTCTTAGTTTAATTTTCCAGCTAAAGATATTTCCACTGCTGGGGCCCGACTGATCAGGTATCTGATGTTCAATATCAGCATCATTTGAAACAACATCACATGGTCTTCTTTTTCCTGAGTTGTAAATAACAAGAGAGAAATAGGGCTAAGCAGTTACATGAGCCATGACTCAGCTCTGTTGCCCAAATTAGAAAAGTGTTAGTTCCATTAAATAAACAACCAATTTGGCCAGTTTTCCTGAGCCCGCCCCACAGCTGAAAGCATGTGTAAGAGTAGAGGAGTGAGGAGATAAAGCACAGTTTGCTTTCTAAGGCAGTATACATAACTTCAATCTGACAATCAGAATCTAGACAATCAGAATCCCTTTGCTAGGGAAAGGCTGAACGTTCATCCCATGCCCAGTTACAAGGACTATTTTTCTGTTAGAAAGGAAATTTTAAATTGGAATATCACATTAGAGTAATTTTATCCTAGAATTCCTAGTGGGTTTTGGTTTTTCTTAAATCCATACCAGTACATCCCCCGCAGCAGTCCATCTATATCACCATTGAGGAAAGATTTACATGATCTCACTGTGCTGAAAGATTTGATGGACCTAATGCACATTTCCAGGGTTTTCTTCCTATCCCACATGCAAAAAAACCTGGATTAAAAAAAATTATTCAAATAATTTCAAAAACATTCTATGCCCCTGTCAAAATCACTGAATTAGTTTAATTTATACATTAGATTTTCCCTACATTTTTCTCTCAAATTTTATGATATATTTTTTCTTAAAGGTAATATTAATCCACATTTTCCATTCAAGAACATTTAAAATTGCACAGTTCTAAGCAATAGCCTCTTTAAGGTCTGGGATGGCGGAACTAACCAGGTTTGACCAAGATTTCCAAGATGCAAGAGCAAAAGTGTCTTATATTTCCAATTTTAATTGTTTGCAAATCAGGAACCTGATATTCAATTTCAGCAGCTACTCTAGCTTGTCTTTTTCTTTAATACATAAACATGGTCAGTTGAATTAAATTAAGACTTCTTTCCATCATGCTTTTCAGACACTTTTATCATATTCTGTTGCTTAGACACTGGAAACAAGAATACCTTGTCCCAGTTAGGAAAATTTAATAGATTTGACTAAGCATTTCTTTGCCTTCCCTGCATCTGCTAAGAAATCAAATTCTTTGCTACTTGTTCTGAACAAGCTGCATCACTGCCTCTTTCACAGACTCAGACTTACATCGCTCAGCAATACACAGAAGGAACTGGAGGCCACTACTTTTCCATTGCAGTTATGAGTCATTTGGGGACATCATGCAAACCTATTTATCCTGTTTGAAAAGATGGTGTTGAATCTTCACTCCTGCATGCTTTGATTTGGAAGACAGATGCCAAATGGAGGCATTGAAATCAATTTAAGAATGCAGCAGAAAGGACATTTTAAAAAAAGCTGAAAGAAAAATCACATTTCTGGGGTTCTGTCTGTCCTTTAATTGCAATCACCAGTCAAGATCCTAATCAATGCACATAAATTGTCACAAGACTACAAGAGCTGAATTTTTGCAGCTTCAGGTTGGGGATTACAAGGGCTTCATAAAGAATTAACACTTATCGTTATTAATTTTTTCCCTGAGCTTTTCCATTAGCATTCCACCTCGAGGTTGCCCAATGCATTCATCTTCTTAAAAAATTGAAATGTTAGACTGATAAAATCAGACAGCCTGTGTGCCTATTCAGAATCTTGTGTTGCTTTTCTGATTCCTTTCCGAAGAACCCCTAGGTGAACTCACTGACCAGGTCTGTTGGATTCACGGCTGTGTCAGCTCTCCTTCCCTCTTCAATAAGCAAGTGTTTGCCAGTTGCTAACCCAGCCTTGAAAACATAGCTATCTTATTCTACTTCTTTCCCACTTCCCTGTAAGTTTTGGCTCAATTTCAGAGTAAAAACTGTTTACCCAGCTTTACTCAAGTGGATATCCCTCCAGGTTGTTTCAACTTGCCAAGTCTTTACTCTATTAATTTGTCTTTTCCAACTTGAATTCTCAGTGCTATGCACATATAAATACTTACTTTATTGCCATCATCTAACAGTAGAGATGTGATTCCTTTGCAATCTGAAGAAAAAACCATTTTGGGTTTGCTGCCGTATTACTTCCACTTTGAAGAAACAACTCTCATCTCCAGAGACCTAGAATTTCACTGGATTGTTCTTCTTTTATCTTTCCTTCTGAATGCATTACCAGATTCTTATTGCATTAATTTTCATTGTGTTCCCCATAGTCCTGCCTTCTTTCAGGAAAGTAGAAATTATAGATATGTTGATTTCAATGCAAATAGGTAGCTCTTTCTAAATGTATCTTATCTTCTTCACATTAAGGTAAATGCACTGCCTCATTTAGGAGGTAAAGCACATCATTTGGGAAGGTTTAATAGGTGAAGACTGTAAAGTCCATTTGAATTTCATATTTGTACTTCCCCCTGAATTAGCTTAATTATGCTAACATCTGAAGGCAGTGCCCGCTTACAAAAGCTAGCTAATGAAATACTGATATTCAAACTCCTGCAGAATAAGCAACAGAAATTTTCTCTCAGAGCAAGTATATAGGAAAATTTCAGTTAAGAATCTTCATATCAGCCCATTTATGAATAAAAGCCTGTCTTTAGTTCAGTGATTCTAGTCTAACCATACTACTTTAAAAGACCATTCTGTACTTTTCCTTCTTCAGTATTACCTTCAGATTATAGCCTTTATGTTCTGTACTTCTCATGCTTGAGAGAGTCATGGAATGACTTTAAGAAGGTGACCCTTTAGAAAGCCAGTAAACTTCCAGAAAAATCTTGTTGTATTATGTTAACTTCAGCCTGTAATGAAAGATTATAGTGGTGCTTTAGCAGCAAGGAGGTGCTACAAGCAAGGATGGAAAAGACATACCCAAACCCTACTGTTTTCCTACTGTGGCAAATAGCATGACCAGAAAGGAGGAGGAAATCTTTTTGGGGACCATGTCAAGTTTTAGACAGTAAAAACCACATGCAAGTTAATGCCTTTTATAAACTGGGCCCAGCTTCTATTTTAGTTCAAAATCTTTAATAATGTTAAGTAATACTGAACATTTTTATTGTTAATTCAAATGTCTTAAAAACTGTGCCTCTATTTATGTAGTGTCCTAAAAGTTGCCGTTTTTCAGTCAAACAAAATAAATAAACTTTTGCTTTCTAGCTTAAAAATGTAACTGATCTACCTGTTGCTAAATGTTACAGAAGTACCAAGATCTTCATTGCCATTTATGAATATATTAAAATCACCTAAAATAGAGTACCTAGAAACCAGAGTGCTACCATAGATATAATCAACTGAAAGAACAGTGAAACAACCCCAAGCATGCTATTAATAAAACATGAATTCAATTTTAATGTAAAAAATTGACTCATCTTTACTAGTTAGAAGATTTAAACAGAATTCAGGGAGGCTTAACATAATACAGTTGCTCATTGAAAAAGGAGGTTTTCAATCAAAAACTCCTGTTAGATATGATTACACTGATTTATAACCAGATTGGAGCTGACAAGAGTTCAAGGTAGGTCAGCTTAAGCTGTGGACATGTAGGAAGCCGTTGCAAAACAAGTTATGCACACTACCTTTGGCCCCTGCTATCTCAGGCACAGGCTAATTGAACAGCACTTCCCTAAGCTCGGAGTCTTTCTCTCAGGCGGATGAGAAATATATTAAGGGCCCAAGGTTTCAGAGAGATAATAAGCCATTAGGTGTCAGACAACTGTAACTTAAAAGGAAATGAGAAAAATTACCCAGGCCATGAGAACGTACAGTTAAGAAGTGAAATTTTAAGAGAAACAGAGAGGAGCCAAGGCTAAAAAAGAAAATGCAAAAATAAGATGAGATCTGTGGTACAAAAATCTTTAAAATGAAGTCTTAGTTATTCATCATTATACTGGTATGTTTGGCTTCTGCGAAAATTAGTAGACAAATGAACTGAATCTCCTATAAGATAAGAAATATGCCATGCAACTTGCAAATTGTTAATTATAACAGCAATGTTGTAGTGTCACAATGCAGTAGTGTCAGCTGTCTTCCTAAAAGAAGGTAAATGTGGGAAGCTGTAGCAGAATGCCAAGCATCCCTCTCCATGAAAGGGGAATCAGCCTCTGACAAACTTTTAAGAGTATTCCCTTGGCATACTAGCACATGCCAAGCAGCATTTGAAAATCTGTTTGCTTCCATAGCAATGAAAACCTATGACCCCAGACAAATGGGAGCTATAAAACTGGAGCTGGGGTCCCATGCTAAAAGTAGCCCTCTAAAGACAGACTGCAGTTGAGTTGGTCATTTGTTTCCATGGCTAAGGGGTGTCTCAAATGGAAATAATAGCCAGAGATTAATGCTGGCTATATATTTAGGTTACCCCTGAGCAAAAAAGTACTTTGAGGCACTTTTCTAATGTTTCCAAGTTGTGATCAAGAACTCGGTCCCTTGTGTCCAAGAATAAACAGTCTTAAGCTTGCCTGGTGTCCTATTACCTGGGGTAACGTAGCCAGCAGAGTCCATCTCACTGGCATTCACCGTTTCTGGAGAAACAGGAGTTTTGAAGAAAAGTGTTTTGACTGCTTGCTATCTCAGACAATAACAGAATGACAGGGCAGAGGAGTTTTCTAACCCAACTCTGCGAGTGGGTGCATTGAATGCCAGGATATGGAGCAGTATTTTTCCAGGTGAATACTTCCCCGTGCCTTCTGATAAAGGCAACTAGTTAAGAGGTCTCTAGGAGGCAAGGAAACATCATCTTACCCTGTGGTGACTCGAAAGCTTTATGTCCGTAGGACTTCAAGTATCAGTAGTCCATGAGTAAAAAACAATGATTTAATTAACTCTTGATTATTTCTTGATGTAGTTAAGTGGAAAAACCCACTATCAGCAATTGATATTCAAGTGTAATACTCTCTAGACAATGAAATGAAGAAGCTACGTGAGTTCTGGTGGTGTCTTTATTTCTGAAATAAACTATCCATGTGAAGCCTTTTAAACAATTCCCTATGCCAGTTAATAAGCTGGGTTGCACAGTTGTCTGTACATCTCATAACTAGGTTAGTAATTATTCTGCTATTTTGCTACATCTGAACATTACGCGTTATATGATAGATCTTTGTCTTTAGCCTGAAAATTTTAATAGCAACATAATTTAATGCATCATACCCCTTGATGAGAATATAACACTGTTTTCAGGAAAGTAGGTCCCCAAAAATTGCTAATGACAGAAGAGAAATACCAATTAAATTCTTCATATTTTTGTCCTATTATACTACTGTGCTTTTTGTGTATGTGTTAATGAGATGCTGGCTGACAGAAAATTCTGATTTTAAAATGTAACTTAAACAAGCAAACTCTTTTCTAACTGACAAATACAAAGTTCTTTTTATTAGCAAAAGATACCACGCTAACAACTGCAGGAAAGGACAATTTTAGATTAAAGAAGTAGGAAATCATTCAGACTAACAGAAAAGAGGTATAGGCAAATCGCCTGGAGAATAATTCATGCATGTTCACCACTATTTCTGACATTTTGGCCTGGTTGCTTTCAAGTCAGCCTTAGCAACCTGTAATCACACACTCTTTTGTAATACAGCAACTACTCTTTTTCCTCTCCACAGCCCTGGGTGAGTTTAGTTTCAAAACTCAGCCTAACATTCAGATATTTTGCAATTATGACTATGAATGTAATGTACAGTTTTGCTAAAGAAGTCTTGAAATTATTGCAATTACCGTCTTCAAGTTCCAAAGACATTAAAACTGGACAAAACATATTAAATTTTATATGTAATAAGTAAGATTACTTTTGGAACAAACTAAAACCCTTGAAAATACCATGTCATGAACATGTATCAGTATAAAAGGTTAAGATAAAACATATTGTGTACAATGCCTAATTTTTGAATGCACTGTGCTCCAATCGGCTGTCCCTATTTTCCATTTACTTTCCTTTGCAACGGCACAGAGGAAAACAAAATGAGGAGGAACATGTCAGACCTTTTCTTCAAAGGGCCATTTTCCAATGGCAATAGCAAATCTTTGTCATTTGCAACATAATATATTAAAGTTTGAACTGGAGTATTTGAAAGTTATTTTTCAAAATCTACTTTTATCACAAACACTTGGCGAAGGAATCGTATCAATGGAGGGAAAATCTAACCTGAAAAATGTTTTGATGGAATTTATAAAGTGTAAGTATTGCTAAGCTTGGTATGCACTGGTTGAATAAGAAAAAATTCCCCAATTCAGATAATATTAAAATTTGCATTCAGGCTTAAAGAGTGAAAAGCAAACAAAGTGACTTACACAAAGGCTGCTCACTTCCACAATTAGTATCATGTAGTAGATGCTACTGCCATGAGCAGGAAATGAATAAATGATGTCTCATTAATTGTATGCTTCTCAACAAGTAAAGTAAGTGAGGAAAGCAGAGCAGTTTGATGAAAAGTTTGCACCAGGTGGAAGTCAAATATTCATTCACCTCTTGCAACACAATCACGTCTCAGAGACCTTATGTCCCATAATCTCCCAGTGAAACAAGTGCAGTGCATAAATATATATAGCACACACAGTAGCTTTAGTAGCTTTGGACTATGTAGAAGTTACAGGAACATTCACAGCAAGGAACTGCTGAAGTGGCTTCCTTCCACCAGTTGCTCACTGGTAAGCAAAGCAAATTAAATATGAAATAGTTATGATCTTTGGGTTTGCCCTTTTATTCTCCTTCTTTTGTATTTTTATTGATTTTGTATCCACATATGATCATGGTTAGAGACTGGATACTGAACAGGCCCTTGCTGTGAATTACCATCATCATGACTGTGATCTTTTGTCTCTTGACGTATCTCTGCTGACTCAAGTCTTGTAGAGTTTGTACATCACTGGGTGCAGACTTTAAATCCATGGTTAGGCTCATGGAAACTGTGTGTTTTTTCAGTTTCACATAAGTCATTGAAAGAGTTAAAGGCGATGCATTCAATGTACTGAAGTAGATATGTAAAGCCTGTGTAGGGATTCCCAAATCTGCTCTTATTCTAAACTGTGCCCTGGAGTAGCACTGTTTTGATTTGGATTTCAGTAATTTGTTGGTTCCTGTCAGGAGAAATAACTGTGTTGAAGAGACTTTGTTTGTTTGGGAGACACGGAAGCCACAGTAAATTTCCTGTGGTACATGACTTTCGTCAGGTACTTTCCAACTAGCATGACCTCTTCAGTGCTTCAGATGGATGTGAAACTTGTGAGGTAAGCCCCATGTAATTATGGCTCCAGATGTGGATTTTTTTTTACTGTAATGACTGTTGTACAAGCTGGAGGCACTTTAAGTGGAAGAATTTTTGGACTGGTAGGCAAGTAGATAGGTATGAGATACTGTCTGTATGCAAACTAATGGGGACTATGATTTATTTTTATCTTGAAGGACCTTGCAGGAGGCAACCCTAGATCCATGCAATAAACTAAGAGAGCAAAGTGACCTTGTGTCTGACTAGGAACGAATACTGAGAAACAAAAATGCCATTAGCTTGTATGTGTCTTTCCAAAGAAAACCTGAATGAAGAGTTCACTCTTCTTTTCAGCAGCAAGAAATTACTGATGGAAGAAATGCACACAAAACTCAGGGCTTTTCAAAAGTATATTTCAAGCCTGGGGTGTAGTAGGCTATAGGGAAGCTGGAAGGGCAGTGAGGTTTCTATTCTCTGTCAGGTAACCAGAAAACCACTGGCAGCCCTATCTAAAATTAATTAAAATATCTCATAATGGACGTTCTTGGTAATGCTGGAGATGAGCAAGGATTGGGGCTCTCTCAGGGCCTCAGAAGTGAAGACAGAATTCTTGGCCCCAGCCCTGCTCAGTTATGTACTGCAGACATCACTTCTCATCTTGTTTGGCAGTGGAAAGCCTTTTTCAGAGCAGCAGGGGCACAGATGCTGCAGCTCTGCCAGCCTGTGAGCACGCACTGCAGTTTCTGCCATGGGGACAGCCCATCTCCATTGCCCACAAGCACAACAGATTTGCTCAGGAACGGAATCTTAGAAACATTTGTCTGAAAGGCACTGTTTCATCAGGTCTGCTGGAGTTTCCGAAGCTGATTTGGGCACAGTTGATCCTGCTGCCCAGTCCTCAATCTGCTCAGAGCATAATTTTAGCCTGAGGGATGGCAGGAGAACATATCCCTTGGGCAGCTGCCAGGGGTGCGCTCTAGGGGAGATGAGTTTTCGCAGGGTTACAGATCCCCTGGCCAACACCCAGCTGTGAGCACGAGGCTGCTGACACCTCTTGGCTGGCCCTGGTGGAGGGGTGCCCCAGGACAGCTTGCTAATGCACCAGCCCCATGGGAAGGTGACAGCAATTTTACTGAAAGGCTGTTTTGCGCTCCTGGTGCTGGTAGCTTGCAATCAGTCCCCCTGCAAGCTGCTGCCACAGGCCTGATGTTCTCAGCTTGTGTTGGGAGATACTTGTTTAGTTACACAGCTCATTTTTCTCCCTTTCTCCTCCTTTCTGTGTATAGGTGCAGGCCCTAGGTTTAAGTTATTTATCTCCAGAAATATTTGGTGTATGAAGTCTCTCCACTGGCAGGGCCTATCAGGAAACATCTAGACAGAGATAGGTCTTTCTCCTGCAAACGCTTAACTTTTAAGTTCCTGAAACAAAATCAAGAAAGGGAGGTGGAAACCAATAGCTGGGAATTTAAGACATGAATTATTCTCGTGCCATAGATCGTTTGTTGAAGCTTGAAGAGGTGGATCTTTACATCATGCCTCATATTTCCTTCTGAGCAATAGAATGAGCAGCAAAAAAATAATCAGTTCTGCTTCCACATGAGGTGACTCTTTTGATGAGAGGTGTTCTTAGCTGACTGCTCAGACATGTTCCCAGATGGTAAGAACAAAGATCAAAAATCTTACACCAGAAATGAACTAAAAAGGTCTTAGGACCAGAGTAAATACTATCTGACTAGAAAATGAATTCTGATAGGCTCCTATCAACTTTAATTACTTTAAGACTATTATCCATGTAACAAGCTTCTCTGGCATTTCTAAGGAACAGGTACAATTAATAAATGAAGAACTTAGTAAAAACATTCCCTAATTACACTCATTAGAAAATCTAAGCTACAAGAAAACCAATAAAGCTTCTGCTGTATCTCACACAGACAGCAATTAATGAACAGTTATCTTAAGTCTGAATTAGCAAGCAACCTTTGCTTTCTTGAATATGATACCTGAGGCATCATTTCAGTGAAGGAGGATGTCTTATACATATTCTGAGTAACTGTCCTCAGTCTGCAATTTGAAAACCATGTTGCCATTAATTAATGATGTACTGCTGTCGGAATAACAGATATGGAAATGAACATATTGAAATAGTACATGAACCAAAAGAAAGGCAAAAGACAAGCTACTGAAATGTGCTTTTGGATTAATTATTTTCTTTGAAGAACTCTACAAATTAAATAGTGCATGAAGTCACTTGCTGTCACACAACTTACCACATTGAAAGGTCTGCAGTTAAAATAAAGTTTTTTGTCTGCTTTTGCACACCTCCCTAATCATTGTGTTTCTGGACTGATTTCTGTCAATGCAACTCTATTCTCTAGAAAAGATGACGCACGTGGAAGAAATATTTCTATTGTATATTGAAGGAACCAAAAAGAATTAACATTTCTGTACTTTATTATTTTATCAAGCTGTGCTTAAATTCTCTACCTCTTCCCTCTTAGAAGTGGGCAGGATCCTCTATCGCATCTTACCCCCAACCAAAACTTAAGGCATGCAGGACTTCAGTGTTAATTAAATATGTTATGAAAACTATTCCCTATATGAAACACAGTCCCTAGGTAGCAAAAATTATTTGACTTGTAAGGAAATGTTAGCTGCATACAGAAAGAAACTCTTCAATTAATTACATACCTTATGTTGTAAATGCAGAGATAAATAACTTGTGTTGAAATTGCAGAGCTAAATACTTGAGTTAATGCTTTGATCAGTTAAATGCTGATCAAAAGTGTCTTAAGTAAACTGTTGAGACAATGTAATGCTTAGTATAATTTGAATCAGTTAGATTCAGTTTTGCTTCAAGCCTAAAAGTAAATAAACTCTCACCTTTTGGTTTGATAACCTTTCTCCTTCTCAGCAAAAGGTCATTTAAGGCTGCTGCTTTTCCTCCAGTTTGGTCCCTCTTGGAAGCAATATAGACTTCAACTCCCCTTTTTGTAGGTTATCTAAGACTTGTACAGGAAAGGTCCATTCAGAGCAGAGCAGAGGGATGAAAAGGTTAGGATGACCTTTTCATCCCTCTGCTTTGCCCTGAACAGAGTGATATTTTGTCACAGGGCTATATAATTAGGGACCCCTTCACTTCATTAGATCTCAGGCACCCTGTAGGGCTAGTAACAAACTGAACCAAGTTTCCATGGAAAGCTATCTCTCCTGTGTGTAATGTCTTAATTAAAAAATTAAGTCATTCTGAATTCTGTCTTGGACAGGTTTAATTTTGATCACAAAGAAACATACAAAAAGAATTGCTTTCTTCTACAGGAAAACTCAAAAATGTACAAGAAAACTGTATTAATCTGCCCCACTGGGGAAAGGCTCCGGAGTGTTCGGAGAGAAAACTCTAGTATGACTTAGAACTACAGTATCACTTGTGTAGGTCTCATGGTAATTAGCATAAATTGTTACAAGAGGAAAAAGTAGTGCTGTACTTCCACAACTGCATTTTTGTAAGCTTCTAATTACAAAATGTTAAAGAGTGAAGAAGGCAGTCAGCTTTAACCAAGATATTTTTTTGTCAGATATAGTCCTTTCTAGTTAGAGACTGATTTTGCAAAATAAATTGAAATGATACAGTTTCCTCTTTAACAAAGAACAAGTAAGAGTAATGAAACAAATTATGAATACTATTGCTAATCAGTGCTGGATGGAAGTAGTTTTTGTGCTTATGTAGTTGACAAAATGTAGGTCTGGTGCAACAAAACCTGAAAACATCCCTTGAGAGTCCTTTTAGCCAGGCTGGTAGCACTGCAGTTTCCATTGCTTCTTCACCCTCCATCACCCATACTGAGAGTCAGGACAAATTTACACTGACTTATTAATAAGGAAAGAAGATACGATAATTGCAATCAACTAGAGACAGATTACTACCCTTACATTTTAGGCCTTTTTTTTCCTTTCATAAAATAAGAGTGCTATCAATGGAAAAGTATTTAATATTAAGAAGAACAATATAACATAAATAGGAAAATGTCCTTTTAAGAGAATACTTTGAAAAAACACTGTACTCAAATATCTACAGGGCCTGGAGTAGTATACACAAAGAATGAAGTAAAGGTTAATAGTAAAGGTTAATTTCTCAACTTCTGCCTGCTATGTGAAAGAACACAGTAACTTATACCAAATAACTGGGCAAAAATGCCCTGAAAAAAACAGTGAGGTGACATGTCTATGCTAAAGAACACACAGATTTTCTCCAGTCTAGATGCTGAGGTCACCTTAAACAGAGTTGGCTATGAAAGGACCTGCTGTCAGTAACATATTCAGCAGTAGATTATGGAGATTTACAGCTTGTGTACACACTTTTTGTACTCTTCACGTGCAGCAAGTGTGATGTGGGAAGCATTGGGCCCACTCCTTTTCATCATATCTGCACTGGCAAATCTGTAAGGTTGAGCTCAAAGGTGGTAATGAATCATGTGGGAAAGTGGAGGGAGGAGTAAATATCAAAGTTATAATAAATTAATTGTGGCAAGCATAGAGCAGAAATAATAGGAAAAGCTAGGGCCATTGCCTTAATAGGGCAAGCACCTGCAATCTGGGCAATTGCTACAGATTGGAGAAGAGGTCATGGAAATACTGAAACAGAAACTGTGTACTGCAGTACAGAATTTAAATATAATGTTTCAGTTCTAGAATTCTAGTGCTAGCAGGACTAAAAGTTTTACCTCGTTTAACCCAAATGTTACTAACATTTGGTTGGACTAATATTTTTTTTTTCCCTAAGCAAAGGTCGTCTGCCTTCAGGAGACACATTTTAGAAATTATACTCTCAGGATTTGTTTTAATAGTATTGTATTATTTTTTAAGGCAAAGCACAATTTCTGAAGGGATAGGATAAGATAGAGGAGATAAATGTATGTCAACAGAAACCATTTGAGTAAGCTTGTACTGAGATGGATGAAGATCCCCTGATGCAACACAACTTGCTTTCTGTATACACACAGAAGGGCTAAGTTTTGGTGTCATCAATATGACGGGCTTTCTAAATCTAGAAATGCTTTTCTAAATTTGAGGTCACAACAGTGGGAAGGTCAGGGTTTGGTAAGATTTGCCGTGTGATTTTGTGATCAGGAGATTTTAAACAGTAGTTCTGATGAACTTTCTAATTATGATATTTTTCCCATTTTCCCAAAGACAGTGAGCAAGCTTTAGTAAGATGTGTGTCACATGTATAAGAATAACTGCAGCTCAGAAAAATATTTATAAGCATTTTGCTGCCAGTGCAACTGAGGCAGATGAAAAGGATTAGGCAGGGTACCTGTACAGACTGAGGAAACTGGGACTCAGCTCTATCCCAAGAGGCCTAGCATTTGCTATTGGTCAATGAAAGGCTTGGGTTTTGGACTACGTCCCTGTTTTGTTAGTCTTTGTGTTTCATCTATCTCCCAGCTAAACAGAGGAAGATGAAAGGAAAAATACATGAGTAAAACTTAGAAAAGGATGAAAACAGGGGAATTAAGAAAGAAAGGTTGTAAAATTAACTTCTCTGTGTCATCCTGCTGTGCAAATGCAGGTTGCTCCTAGAGATCGCTTTAAAAACCTCAAACAAGACCCTAAGATCAGATATTTCGAGGGATCACATATAAGGAAAATGTTTAAATGTACCTAAATGAAGTTAGCTTTGCCCTGTGCAAAGCTTGAGAGCTCCTTTTTCGGCCTCCATGAGAGCTTTAAAATGTGTGTCAGGTTGCTGTGGCATTAGGCAGCAGTCACATCAACAGCTGAGCCACTCATTCTGGTTTTATTGGTTTTACTTGCTATGGGCAGCCATTTTTCTCCTTGACAGGCATAGATATACTAGAGCCAAAAATCACACAAGGACTCTTAGTAAAACAGAGGGCTGGAAGATGGGTGCTCATGACCACTGATGTGTTCTTGAGGTATTTAACTGGGTGACTAAAAGGTCTTAAGGGCCAGTCAAAGAGATCTAAAAGAAGAAAAACAAATTATGGCATGGTAAATGTCCCCTCTGCTCTATGTGGCTTACCTGAAAATGTAGTGTGCTGAAATGAAGTGTGAGTGAATTAAGTAAGGCTCCAGCTGGCAGGGGGTGGCTGCTTTTCTCCTTTCTCCACCGAGTTTTAAATGACTCAAGCATTTGGCCTAATTGCTGAGGTTCAAAGGCTATGAACCTGACTGAGTGTATGTTTTATGTGAAAATACTGGAGGAGCAAAGCCCTGAGTCACAACAGTGAGGCAGAGGGACAGGTGCTTGCTTCCCCAAATCCTTGCTGAGCCCTGTGTTTCTTTCTCACTGATGGGATTTTCAGAGGGGCTGCTAGGAGTGCCCAGCAGAGACCTGGTGCTAGAATAGCAAAAGATAGTACTCAGTTGTGATGAAACTTTTATAAATGCTTAACACAAAAGTAAACTTTCTTTGTTTAAACATTGATATAAAAGCCATTGCTATGAGTCATGCCAGCCCCAAGGCTTTCAAAAGCCTTTGGAATACAGTAATAGAAGAACTCACACTGCCTCCAGAAGTTGACTCTTTGCTCAAGATTTCCTAATCCCTGCAACAGCTGCAGCTTCAGTACTTGAGGGGGTCTCTTGCTGACCCACTGCACAACATACTGCACAGGCAACAAACACTACTCTTGTGTATTTGTATGCCTTTTATATTCACACCGTAGGAGAGGGGCTGCACGTGCTTGACCAATATGTGGTAAATAGCTGCAGAAGCTAGTTCAACGTGTAGGGAGCTGTGAAAATATATTCTGGTTGGGAATGTTGTGACAGCTACGATAAAGATGCGTTACTTAACTACCTTTGAGCATCTGGCTCTTCCCACAGGGTACTTTGTTTGGGAATATGATCTCTACAAACAGCTTCTTATTTCATGCCCGAAGAGTAGTAACTGAATGCGCTCAGACAAATTTACCATGAAAGTATTGTATTCCTTTTATCTTTGGACAGAGGAAATTCTTCAGGCAATGTTTCTTTTGATGGGTAAACGCCAACCCAGCAGTCCGCTGCTGCAGCGATGAAGCTGTAGGTATCTGTCTCTTCTGTCTTGGTGTGGCCTAAACCAGAGATGTATGAAATTCATTCTCCAATTGCCTTGACAATGCCAGCCAGGCATGACAGTGAAACTAATTGTTGCAAGGTTGCTGTCTAAATCTAGGGAGAGGCAAGGAGGCATGCTCATGGCACACAGCCTGTGGGGCACTCTAAGGACTGTAGTGGGAGCCCAACCAACAAGGAAAAACCCTCATTGTCAGGGGGCACAGTTTGCTTGCTTTCATCAATTCCCTGAAAGTTGGCCTGTAGAGCAGCAGCACTTCTGCCACTCAGCTAAGATTGATGCTGTGAGAATAAAAGCAGCACAAATCATAGGCAAAAGTCTAAATAACAAGAATTTGGGATTAATAATCCTTGTTGCTTGTGGAAATAGGGATCTCTTTCTCCAAGGTCTGCTGAAGGCGTCCATCTTTTCATGACAAGCAGTCATGCTCTGTTTTAAGCATGATTATTCAAATGTAACAATTTAATCTTGCTATACAATATATTTTTCCAACCTTACTCTAAGACATAGATATTTTCCTGGTGAGATACTCTATAGATCAGTAGAGAAAAGTATTATATTAGCCTACCTGCATAATGAATATACTCATACTGGTTACTGTTCTTTCTTGCACCAATGAATTGCTGATACTGGTTAGGAAATCTTTATTGAGTTTACCCTCCCCAAAGGCTTCAAACCAAAACTGAGTCATAATTCTGGGTTTAGAGTCTTTGTAAACACAAAATGTTTAAAAATCAGAAGGAAAGGGAGAAGTGCAAAATAAATATGTCCCATTGACTCTTAAAATATTTAACCTATTTAATAAGGCTTTGTGAGTATATCTGTTGGTAGCTAAATATTTGACAAGTAATTTCTAATGGAGAGTGAAAATCATGACCTTCTGAACTCCTGTTTTGGGGCAATGAAACACAGCAATGCAGGAAGACATTTTAGATTATATTTTTCTATCAGATTTGATAGGAGTGACAGTAGTCCAAACACACAAAAGCTTCAGAGAACTCCTGGCTGAGATGGGCAGAAGCAACTTGTCTTTTCTTGAATGTAGAACTACAGCCCGTCGGTCACTGTTGATCTGCTTCTTCAGTCACAAATATGCATCTCATAAGTGTGCTCATAGCTAAAGCTGAAGTGAAATATTAGAAGCTTTGAGATAACAGATGACAAGAATCAGCTGCACAACATAAACTGATTTTGCAGAGGGAATATCGGTTCTGAACAGATGGTGTTATGTCCTGTTATCTATACTCATGCTGGTTGTCAGAAATGTATCAAAATCTGGTACCCAAAACCACGAGAAAAGTGGTGGGAATACTGCTACAAATCCATGAGAAGGTAGCACGTGTGTTAATTGCACTGCAGGAAAAGCAGACCTCTAATTAATAAAAAGATGCTAGTTCATTTCAGGATGAGCTGTGGGTCCACCAGAAACATACCTCAACTCTTACCCATGGGTGAAACACTTCTGTCACAGAGCTGGTGAAAATTGCTTTGTGTTATGTCATGGAAAAGACCCAGGACCTCTGGCTGGTGCTCTCAAAACTTACAGGAGACTTGAGCACTGGAAAATGAAGCCCTTGATCATCCCTCAGTATCTCACCTTAGATGGGCATTCTAAATTTACAACCTCTGTTGCTGGTTTTGAGTGATAACTTGCCGTGCCATTGTCATAGCGTGTGTTTTAGGACTCAGAGTCCTTCATATCCATAGGTGAAAAAGAAGACCACCTGTGAATACCATCAAAAACATTAAAATGCTATTAAAACTGAATATCTAGGCCAAATGCTCAGCTCTCTATCACATTTATCACTTTATCATGTCAGACTGATAACTCATATTTTAATCAATGGACCAGCATACTAAAGGTATCTTAGGATACAAAGGCTATCAAAGGTAGGAGCTCTTGCTCGGATAACAGAAGCATCACAATTCAGACACCTCTGCAGAGATGGAAGTTGCTTCTTGTGGTTAAAGTTCTATGTGCTATAAATACAAAAGCTGAAAAACTGTGAATTTATACTGACTGTGAACAGAGACAGAGTGATAAAAAGGTTTATATTAATCTGGATTTCCCTTTCAGATTGTTGGAGCCAATGTGGCCTATTTTCAAGGACCCTGGCAAGACCTACTTAGCTGTGGCTGAGGTATCTGTGGCTGCAGACAAATATTGCTTGACACTTTCAATTGCGATTATATTTCCATTTCAAAACAACACAGATAGCACTCAGTCACTCTTTTTGTAGTTCTGTCCTGTACTTGACATAGCCTGAAATCAAACTGAAAGCATAAATTTAAACACTGGATATTACACTTGCCATACGAGAACGCCCTATATACGTCTGCACGTGACAGACCCTCCCCTACTCCAGGCAGCTGAATATATTGTCATCTTCATTACCAGAAGAACTGAGGGTGAGACATCCTGTGTTCACCAGGTGGCTCTTGAATATTGATGATGAAAACACAGGTGGGAACTAAAGTTTCATGAAGCCAATGTAGAACCAAGATATAGGATTTTTCATAGGAAGTGTAACTCAGCCTTGGAAGGCTGGGGTGCCAATTTGGAGAGGTGCCCATTAGTTCACAGGTTTCTGAAGGGGAGCTGCAGACCAAACAGTAGGCAGCACTGATTGACCCCTTGTCAATCAAATACAACCCATTGTCAAATCAATGGGTCTGTAGCAGAACTATAGACTTTGAACTTTGTGATACTGAAAGTTACAGTTAAAGACTATATGGAAGGAACACTGAATTAGCCAAGTAATACCCTCACCATGGCAGTTTCCAATAACACTGCAAAGTTTCGTCCAGGGTTTAGTCTGCAGCACAGACCAGGCTCTAACCATGACAAATTCGACACATTTCTTGAATTTGCTTAAAGAAAATAATGTTTATAAAGGCTCGTGGTAGATAGAATAAGACAGTGCACTCGGTTTTTCTTGCCATAAAACCACTTTGTTGTTGGAAGTTAGTGCTACCACTTCTGGTGATTAACCACCATTAATTCAAACTATAATTGGTTTAATAGTTGAACTATGGGTTTATAATTTTGACAATAATAATAAAAATAATGAAATAAACCTCACCTTCTTTTAAACGTTGACTTAGAGTTTGAGAGACAGAACTTAAATAGAGACCTGGAATTTCTTAATGAACTTTTATTTTACCTTAGTGCAAATATCTTTACATATAACTGTACCAAGGGATAGAAAAAAATTTGCGCATTTGAAAAATCATTATATGGAATTGAGACCCAAGGAACCATTGCACCTTGAAATAGAGAGGAGAACCGGCTAGTCTAACTGAAATGGAGGGAAAAGTTGGCCATAGATTTAGATTTATTTGAGGTGGGAGGAGGTTGAAAAGTTTTTAAAAGAGTAATATCAGAAAGACAGGTTTTTGAATTCAATGTCTGTCTACAAACTTGAGGAAGCAAAAGGTAAGTTTCAACCCAGAGAGAAAAGGAGGCGACTGCTGTGGCTCCATCTGCAGCTTTTGTGTTTACACTCCAGGTCCTGTCTGAGCTGTGAGTGATTTCAGTTGTGAGCATGTTGTGTTGCAAAAGGCTTCACTGTTACGAGGATAAAAATTTCTTCTGGCATTGCCAAACACAGGACACAGAAGAGAAAAATGCAGTAATGAGAGTGCAGGTGGGGTGTGCTAAATGGGTTTGGAGCTGTGCAGGGTGGTGGCAGCAGGAGGAACCCCCTTGTATTGTAACATTACCTTAAGGCTAACCCTGCATATTGAGCTGTCAAGTCTGAGAGAAAAGACACATAGGAACTCATTTTTCTACTTGATGTGCCATGGTAGGATTGAGGAATGAAAATGAAAAGCAAAATTAGATTCAACCAGCAGTACTTAGGGGGTAATGCAGTAAAAATTGGAAGGGTGCTAGCAGCCTTTAGAAAAGAGATGAGGGTTCAGTAACACAGGCCATTATTTGCGTTCCTTGAAGTGTCTACATTTCTGTGATTCTACATTTTTCTCTGACATGTTTATTTCTATGGTACTTTAAAACACTAACTGCCTTTGCAGCTGGTAAGAATTGCTTACAAGCATAAAAACATCAAAATATCAAAGTAGCTGTTTAAACAACAGATAATGAACAAGAGAAGCGAGTCTACCTTTGAAGAAGTCAACAAAAGGTGAGAAAATTATGTTAATTTTGTGAAACTGACAATACTTTTACTGACTCATAATGAAAAATTGGTATAACATCAATAAATACCTTCAAACAAATGTTTTGATTGTTTCCTAGTTAATTGGTTGCTTTATCCATTTTTGGGGGTTTTTTTTTGTCAGCCTTCAGAACACATTAAGCCTTGCAATGGTTGATACATTCTTAGCCATCATCATTCTTTGACCATTCCTAATTTATGCAAGTTCTAGAATACTACATAAAAACAAAACTTGAAATCCTTAAGTTTCAGATGTAGTAAGAAAAGAAGCATTATTTATTTTAGAAAAAGCAGTAATGAATGAGATATTTGATAAAAATTAAATAAAATAACTGGTTCTCTTTTCTTCACTTATTCAAGCAACCTTCCTTTTTAGACTGAAAATACTCTTACAAGTGATTTGGTCATATTGTCATTATGCATAGCCTTTCCCCACCTTGCTAATCAGGAAACGTAATCAACTTTAAGATATGTTTCTGGGATTAGATATGTACCAGAAAAAAGATTTACAGTTTGTTGCATTGAAGATGAAATTATTTAGATAAACCAATCATTGAATAGATAATTGGGGATTTCTGGTGAACATGAAGAACCATATGCCCCTATGTTCACATTCTTCTGATACATAGTTTTAATACAGCTGATCTTGGGAAAAATTCCTGTAAGTATCATTCTGAAGTGAAAAATCAAGTAATTTTCTTGAACACTTTTATTAAGATGATGTCTTCACCATTGCCTTGATCCATACAAAGAAGACACCTGTTTGACTGTGCTTACATTATTTGCACTGAAGATGGTTTTCCTGGGTTTAAATCAAATGCTCTTTTACCATGGACATGGTGGCGAGACAAAAAAAAATCTTTCTTTGTATGAGTGAAGGAGTGCATCATTGAGGTCTGTGGTTTTGCACATTTTCTGCAGTTTCGTGTCTGTTTTGAAGTTAAAAATCAGCTGCTCAAAACAGTGGTTGTGACTTAGAAAGGATAATGGAGTAGCATAGTGTGTGTTTTCAATAGATTTTCAATAGATCAGCTCACCTGATTGTTGTTCAAGGCTGGGAAACAAGTAGTGGTAATCTGTTTTTCTGCATTTGTTCTCTAGTTTGTCAGGAAGAGTTGTGTCTGAAGGGTTGAACAAATTGCAACCCTCTTGTCAGGTAATGTTCTGAAGTACGTGCAGTATCCAGCTTCCCCCAGTCCCTCATGGCTTCAATGCGAACTTTACTCTTGAGCTATTTCAGTAGATGCCCTATTTAAAAGAATCTACAGCTGAGAGTGGGAAAAGAAGGTGCAAACTGCCAGTGTTAACCCTAAGTGGGTTCATCTGAAATTTGTTTTCTTGTAAAATTTAAGAGACTCCACAGCTTACCTTTGTATTCCAGGGATTTCCTATTCATCTCTGCTGCTCTTTCTGATCACTGCTCACCAACTGTGATAAACAACTGAGGGGATATAATTAAGCTTTGACAAGAGAAGAAAGTGCCTTGAATTTGAAACCTGGGAAGGGAGAGACTGAGCTGATAGGGGAAAGCAGACAAGAAGTTTATTTCATTGTGCACAAGAAAATGCTCATTCAGATGTCTTTATGGAAGCATGTACCTCATCACCAAGCCCTGGGTAGGAGCTTGGTTCTTGCTTTTCTCTCTGTAAGCATGACATATGTTGTGCCCTTTTGCTACCTGGTGAATGTACTGATTGGCTCTTCAGTGCTTGCTGTCTGCCTTACCCGGGCTCTTGGAAAAGAGACTAGGATTCAAACAGGGCTCCTCTCAGTCCTGGTGTCAACTGGAACAGACCTTTGGGGGGAAATATTTGGTACTACTAGCACTATTTACATAAGATTTACTATTTTCACAACATAAATGGAAGCTATTCAGGCACCCACACTTTCGAGCTTGCCTAGGTATGGTGCTGGCCTTAACTAAGGGATCTAAATTCTCTAAGATATTCAGATTGTCAGTAGCTCAATTCTTGATAGGCAATCAAATAGTATTTACCAAAATGGGAATCCAAAGTATAAAAGGCTGTTTTTGTGTTTTCAAATAATAGTTCTCTTGTCTAATAAAATATTACCCAAGCTAATTTTTCATTTTCGAGGTGCTGGACCCCAAGACTTTTCTTTTAAAGAATAGGTATTTCAAGATTCAACTAGGAAAGATTACCACTGGTATCAAATTCTTCTTACTTCCTTCCCATGCAATACACTGAGACTACCAAAATCTGTAATTATTTTCTACACAGTGCTGTGCCTATAAAATATAAATCATTACAATTATGCAGTTAATATTTTCTTTCACAGTACTATACTTGCAGCTGGTAATAGTCATAGCTATAGCAAACAGATTTAGAGCTTTAACAAAATTTTTTTTTAGGGGAAGAAAAGGGGATTGATAGTGCTGTCATATATGTTTGCTTAGTACTACCCGGACTGCCTATATTCTGTCACTCTGAAGAAAATATGCTATTGGCAGCCCTGAATCCTGTTTTTCCGGTATGATTATTGAAAGGGGTTTGACTGCCACCTCGCTCTGTAAGAATGGGAACAGAAATCTGACGGCAAAAAATATTAATGGGAAGCAAAACTCATTCTTAATGCATTTAAATGAGGAAGTGAGAAGCTGTATTGAGCAACTTTTAAGATCTCAGTTATTAGTATTATAGAAAGCTCCTCTTGATGTAAGGAAATTCAAATCAAAGCTCAGTTACTTTGAAGACTGGAGTAATTGTAGAGCACCACTTAAGACAACCTACAAAAGCACTTGTTCTTCACTTACTTTTTCTGTAGCTTTTGAGCTCTGATTCAGTTACAGCTGGTCTGTGATGGAAATAACAATGTTGGCTCAGTTTTCACTTGTGGATAGACTTATCCAAAGCTGGTAAATTCCTAGATAAAACTGGATTTGGGAGAAGTGGAAAGACATTACAGCTCTTCTATTGTGAGCAATGGTAGTGCAGGCTTCCTTCCCCTTTGCTGCTGTAGGAGAGAGCTGTTTTTAACAGCGATGCCTGCAAACTGCCCCTCCTTGCCAGCCCTCTGGTGCTCCATTCTGCAGTGGGCTGTGAGGATGCTATGTACTCCAGAGCATTTCCTAGTTTATATTTCTCCTTAATTTGGCTGGTTTAACATGCTTTAGGCATGGACTATGAGTGAAGGCGTCTGTGCTATTTTCCTTTTATCCGTGAGGCTGGGATGGCTGAAGCTGCTGTGACTCCCTGCACAGGGATCAGCAAACTAAACCAGCTGGGGAAGAAAAATAAGAAAAAAAAAAGCAGCTCATTTTGAAGATTGTTGCTAATTGTGAGGAACAAGGAGAGAGCAAGTTGACACAGTCCCAATGAAATAAAATATATCCCAAACTGGGAGTAAGAGTTTCACTCTGCTTCTCAGGCCAATTCAGCTCTTGCTGCCAAGTCCTCCCTCTCATGTCTCTGGTCAGCCTTGGAAAAGCAGGATGTCCATTGTTTTATTAAGGATGTTGACTCTCACTTGCAGGGAAAGTGTTACTGGACCCTTTGGGCCAGTTCTGACCCAGCCACATCAATGCACAGTTTTAGTGAGATGGCTTTTGAACATGCAAATCCTCTGCACAGGCAAGAAAATGTAGGTGTGCAATTGTTAAAAATAGGTGAGTTTCTATTCTTTTGAGATAGTAACAAGCACAAAAAAAGAGACTAGAACAGAATAGGAAATTATCTTGCTTTGGATTCTTGTGACTTTTCTCTTAAAAAAGTAATAACTGTGATAACTATGGAAGGAGAACAAACTTAAGCTGCTGATGACATTTCAAAGTTGTTTGTCAGTAAGAAGATACATGCAAGTCGATCGTTAACAATTCTAAATGTAGCAAGTGATTTCCATTTGTAATAGCTTACTGAGTATAAAATGTGCATTGATCCCTTTTTATTTTTTTTTAATGGCAAAATTCTTTAACAGCTATGTTGCAGACACATAAGTCAAAATTAAGAAGTGAAATGACTTAAAAGTACTTAAGGGCCTACCCTGAAAATTTGCATCTATGACTTTTCTTACAGCTAGAGAAGTCTACTTATTCAACACATACATGCTTTCACCTCACTAAATTGTTAAATTTTTAAATTCTTAAGACTTTAACCTGCTTTTGGAAATTTTAGTCTGATGAAGATCAACTGCAAACACTACTCCAATTACGCAAACAGTATGATTACAATAAACATATTGCAATCAAAGTGTAGTGGAATATTTCCTAACATAAAATCTTCTATAAACCCAGGTGTCATAAACTTCCAAAGCAGACAATTACTTAACAACTAACAGAGAGGCACTGAGTGAGCGACCTTGGCTGAAGTGCTAACAGACTAGCATAAATGAAAGATTAAGTTCAGCATCTTGAACTTGTCTGACGGCTTCTACTGGTAGACCTGATGGATCTGCTGTATTTGAAAATGTACATAAAGCCTCTCTAATTTGCAAGTAATATATTGTGCTTTTACTGGGTGAAAAACTGGGTTTACTCCTGCCCTTGTTCTAACAAAACTATATGAATTGTAAATTTGTCAGTAATATTACATCTCTACTGCATTTTTTTAAATTAACATAGATATCATGCATTTCTCTACATCTCAGGGCTACTCAATTCTGCAATATGATGACCGGGCTATTCCATTATTTTTTGCTTATTCCAATGTATCAATTTCTAATGCAAGGGAACAAGAACGCTGAGCTCAGTTATGTCTCTTTACTAATCTACTGCAGATCAACATGTGTCAAATAATATGCATGTATAAATTAATAGGGACAAGACAAGCTACTTATTGAATTAACAGTTTGTGGGTTTAGATGAAAGTTTTAGACTACAGGGTATTGAAATTTGTTTGAACCATCTGCCCTTCCATGGTGTGTTCAAACTACACTGAATAAATGACTCATTTTGCATCTCATAGAATCAGGGAATCATAGAATGGTTTGGGTTGGAAGAGAGCTCACAGATCATCCATCTACAATGCCCCTGCAGGGATACCATCTTGCTGGGTCAGGTAATTCAGAGCCCCATCCAGCTCGGCCTGAAACACCTCCAGGGATGAGGGGTCCATAACCTCTCTGGGTGATCTGTTCCAGTGTCTTCCCACCCTCACAAAAGAATATCTAAATAATACCTAAGCCTAATCTAAACCTACCCTAATTCAGCTTAAGGCCATTCTCCCTTGCCACTACCTGCCCTTGTGAAAAGTCCCTTTCCAGCTCTCTTGCAGGCCCATTTACCGGAAGGTGCTATAATGTCTCCTCAGAGTCTTCTCTTCTCCAGGTGTAACAGCCCCAACTCTCTAAGCCTTCCCTCATAGGAGAGGTGTTCCAGTCCCCTCATCATCTTTGTGGCCCTTCTCTGGATTTGTTTCAATAGATCCATGTCTTTCTTGGGCTGGGCACCACAAAGTTGGTGGTGGGGTCTCACCAGAGCAGAGCAGAGCAGATGTGCAGAATCCACTCCCTTGCCCTGCTGGCCACACTGCTTTTGGTACATCCCAGGATGTGGTTGGCTTTCTGGGCTGCCAGTGCACACTGCTGGGTCATGTTGAGGTTTTCATACCCAAACACACATGCACAGCCAGCCTGTACTCATTCTTGGGGTTGGCCTGACCCAAGTGCAGGACCTTGCACGTGGCCTTGTGGAACCTATTAGGGTTTGCATGGGCCCAGCTCTCAAGCCTGTCAAGGTCCCTCAGGATAGCATTGTTTCCCTGCAGCACCATTTAACTTAGTTCAGCTGGTTGTTTTGTTTTCAAAGAACTCTGCTTACAGACCTGTTATAGGTTTAATTTTGCTAAGATAGTAAGGATTTGATTTTGCTTAGATAATCTGCTTTGCTTGACAACATGGTTGAGGACTGAAAGCCTAGATAAACTCAAAATCTCAAGAAGTGTTCATGGGAGAAAACCAGTAATTTAATTGCAGGAAGAAAGAAATAAGGTATAGCTTCAATAATTGTTTTCAAATTAATCCTTATGAAAATCTGTGTAATTACTGCAAATAAAGAACTAGATAAACTGTACCTACCTAACAAAATGTAACCTTTGAACTGAAGTAATTTCCGAACTTGATTGAATTAGTGAGATTCTGAAACCCATACATTAGAAAAACAGCACACTACAGATACCAGCTGTCAGAAGGAGTTAGCAAGAAATGCTTCAAACTTCCTTGCTCTTAAAAATCTCCTTACAGCACTCCTTACAGGTGCTATCATACATAATTAGTTCTGCAAACTGTCCCACTGTCAGCATCTGATAGCTCATATCATAGTGGGTAGAGTAACTGCTTAAAAAAACATTCATAGCTTGTGACCCGAAAGCTTTCAGAAAAGTTGCATAAAATTCAGCCTGTGCTTTGTTACCCTACCTCCACAGCCATGGAGAGCTACACACATTTTAAAAAGACAGAAGGAATGGGAGAGGGACAAGTGTGGGACCAAGCAAAAACAGTCCACAGATGAGGTGTGAAAAACATTTATTTTCAGTTGGAAGTGTGGGGTGAGGTTTTGCCATATTGTGTGTTTAATATAATGGGAAGCAGTTAAATTGCAGCAGAGCACCAATATGCCATGCAATGCAGTTGCTGATACAAAAAACACTTCACAAGCTTCTGGTGGTATTGGTGCACTTTGTATGCATGAAGCCATCACTGTCTACATGTGTAGCATTCTGATACAGCTCCTAGTAAACACTTAATCACCATCTGCAAGACTGTGAATAAGTGGAAAGGTCAGTAAAGACCACAGGTGGAAAGCTAGCCTACAGTAAAATGGGAGAGTCCTTAAAGCTGTGTTTCTTAGTAAGACTTTCTTAGTAAGACTTAGTAAGACTATTTATTTGCTGTCTTACCTGGAAGCATCCCTATCTCTCTCCCATTTTGGAGGCACTGGGGCTTTTGACTACAAGAGTGGAAGCTCAGAGAAGAGGGGTAGCATGCTCATTTTTGGGACTGCTGTGCCTTGTCCTGCCTGGGTCAGCCACACGTGATAGATGTGAGGCTACAGCAACAGGCTCAGGGACAGACCTGCTCTACCCCCCTCCTGCTCCCTCCACGGGGCCAGTGGGGTTTGAGCACAAGCCCAGCTTGACCTTGCTGCTCCTCTTCACCAAATCTTAAAAACTGTGGGATGTCTTTGCTCCTCTGGCAGCTGGCAGGGACCAGCCCTAGCAGGGAGAAGCAACACAGAACAAGAGGGAGCACCCCATCCCTATACCTCGAAAGATAGCTCCAAGGTTTCTGGGACAAATGTGAAAACCTGGGTGGGCCCTCCCCCTCCCTCTTTCCCTAGAGCCCAATGCTGTGCTTAGTTCCTTATTTGTCTGTAAATACTTTAAGAATGGTGTCATGGTTCCAGGTGCATTAATAGATGTGCCATGGGGTGACCCAGGCCAGATGCCAGGCACCCACCAAAGCTGCTCTCTCCCTCTGCTCTGCAGCTGGACATGGGAGAGAAAATTTAACAAAGGGTTCATGGGTTGAGATAAGGACCAGGACAGTTCACTCATCAAATGCTGTCACGGGCAAAACAGGCTCAGAGAGATATGAATTGAATTTATTACTATCAAAATAAGAGCAGGATAATGAGAAATAAAGTAAGACCCTTAAAAAACACCTTTCGCCCAGCCCTCCCTCCTTCCCAACTCTACTTCCTCCCAACACCAGCACGGGGAGGAAGTGGAGTTATGGTCAGCTCATCACATGTTTCTGTTGCTGCTCAGGGAGAGGAGTCATTCCCCTGCTCCACTGTGGGGTGCCTCCCAGAGAAGACAATTCTCCACAACCTTTTTCAACATCAGTCCCTCCCACGGGCAGCAGTCCTCCCAAAACTGCTGCGGCGTGGGTCACTCTTCCATGGGGTATAGTCCTTCAAGGACAGGCTGCTCCAGCATGGGAGCAGGGCCCCACTCTCCACGGGTGTCCCACGGGGTCACAGCCTCCTCCCACGCATCCACCCGCTCTGGCATGGGTCTCCTCTATGGACTGCAGGTGGATCTCTGTATCTCTGTGGATCTCCATGGGCTGCAGAGCACAGCTACTTCTCCATAGTCTTCACCATGAACTGCAGAGGAATCTCAGCTCTGGCGCCTGGAGCACCTCCTGTCCCTCCTTCTGCACTGACCTTGGTGTCTGCAGAGCTGCTCCNTGTTGTTGGTTTGCCTTGTTATATGTATTAGTAAAGAACTGTTATTCCTAACCCTATCTTTGCCTGAAAGCCCCTTAATTCCAAAATTATAATAATTCGGAGGGAAGGGGGTTGCATTTTTCCATTCCAGGGGAGGCTCCTGCCTTCCTGGACAGACACCTGTCTTTTCAAACCAAGACATCACTCCACTCTTCTCTTGTCACAATTACAACTGTGCAACAAATTTTTGTTTTCTTTCTTCTTAAATCTGTTATCACAGAGGTGTTACCATTTCTAGTTGTCCCAGCCTTGGCAGTGGCATGTCCGTCTTTGGAACTGCCAGGTATTGGCTCTGCTGGACATGGAGGAAGCCATGCCTGTGCTCAGTCCTGTTCCTGAGCTGTTGGTTTGTCTCTTGGGGCTGGTCTCAGACCCAGCTTCCTGTGCCTGGTCATCACTAGACTGTTGCTGGGCTCTGCTGTTATCCGTCCTGCTCAGCTCACCCAGCTCAAACTCCCTGGGACAGTGCCCTTTTTGTGACAGTGTTGCTGCTGGGGCTGCCTCTCACTCCCAGTTCATCTGTGCTGGTGGGCTGACCTGCTCCTGTACTTCTGTGATACTGTCAGCAAATACCCCAAATGTAAGTAAGCTTCTGTGCTTCCTTTCCAAGCATGCTGTGTAAGTTTTGAAATGCACGTAGTCAGTGCTCCTGCTTAACATAAAACAAGTTTAGGTGACCTCAAGTCTTTAATTACCTGAAAAATGATTTATTTGGGTGAGCTGCAGTCTCCTGTGGGCAAGTAGCTGCTCTGCCTCTTCAGACTCCTGAGGGTGACTGCATTAGGCATGTGGTTCTGACAATAGCAACAAGAGAAGCAGCTCCAAATCAATGGAGAGTTGGGGCTGAAGATCAATGGAGAATGATTACAGGGGAGGGATAGGCAGAAGTTACATCTCCCTTCCAGAGAGATGTGTCTGTGTTGTCACTTGCCTGTGGCCCTGCAGTTGCTTAATTTACCTGGTGAAGTGCACGGTTGGATTCATGTGCTGTGAGGCTGTGTCTGATGGATACCTGGCGGGAAAAAACAGTGAAAATTAAAATATAATCTCTTTTGGAGCAAAGTGGGTCTTTGACTATTTGGTCTTCCTGGGCTGGAGGCTTTCTTTGCAGCCAAAAATAGCCTCCCCATACTGCCCCCTTTCTTTGACCTGCTATTTATGTCTTTGTTGACCTTGATGGAACGAATAGTCTCCAGTATCGTCATGAGGCAGAAATGAAAACATGTTTATCTTCAACCTCTTCTCACCACAGTTCAACTGCGTTGCAATTAATTTAAAATACAGTTGATCCTCACATGTAGAAAGGGGCACTTACCAAGATACTTTTTCTTAGAAGGAGACCTGCAAGAAAGATCTGCTGTTGGAATACACGCAGGAAAGTGTTATCCTTTTGACAGACTTAAAAGAATTCTTTCGTTTTTTCCTACTGCCTAATCCATGTTGCTAGGTGCTGGCAGATACATGCAGTTGGGTTTTCCCAGCAACCAGAGGCAGAATGTGTCTTTCTATTGGACAGCTAATGAATCCCATGGAAAAGGGCAAAATGAAACGTAATCAGTGAGTAATTTCATCATGTCCTGAGACTTGTATGTTAGTGAGGCACACAAACCCAGAAAACAAAGAAACTGATGAGCTGGGAGTAAACTTCTTACATGGTATCAGTAACCTGTGTGTGCTGTGGCTAATCAGGGCACAGCTCTGTAGCTGTGTGGTTCTCATTCTGGCTTGGTGCTTGATCCAGAGCCTCCCCTCACTCTGGCTGCACTCTGTGCTTGGTGCTGTGTCTAGGCAAGCTGCACCATGTGCATGTTGCCAAGAGGCTGTCAGCATGCTCACCAGTAACTGCAGTGAGACAGTATTTAGCCTGTGTGACAATAGTTACATATACACCAAATATTTTGAAATTCTGAAAAGAAAATAATTTAAACATTTTGTACACGTGTTTCAAAGGTTTTTTTGCAAAATTTTAGCTGTGTGAATGTTTTAGAAGTGCAGGATGCATTGGTTTAAGATGCTGATTGTGGAACATATTTTTGAGGAAATAAAATTCATGTAAAAAATAGTTGTGACAATTTCCTGGGAAATTGTACTGTAGAGGAATATGTACTTGTATCCTTCTTTGTTGTCTTATGCCCCTTCTAAGAAAGCTTTTATTTTTTCAAAGCAGGATTTTGAATGAAGGCCTTCAGGGAACCTTCAATCCAATTCTATTTTCTGTGGAGTGAATGCCTTGGAAGAGTTTGCTGTCTCATTTTTCCACTAGAAATTTTCTGAGGTCTTTTATTATACATTCTGAGAAATCCCGTCTTCTGTTTGCTTTTATTTTTCTTAAACACTGCTCTGAAGCTGAGTTACAAGTATAAAAACAGAAGGCTTGGGAAGACAATATATTTTAACACATGAAGCCTCAAGCCTGAAATCAGATCCATTGTGTTTTTTCAGGTGTGTGATTTTTCTTAAGACACCAACAGAAGTTCATCTGCTTTGAGATCTGCAGGGAGCTTTTGTGAGCATACGGCTTCTTCAGGCTGAATATACTGCTTAATCATGTGTTGCGTAACAAGCTCTGATCTGCAGGGTTTGAACTGAGCTTTATCCTGTGCTGTGAATAAAAAATCTGTAGTCACCATAAAGGGCTATCTCAGGTAGTCACACGGAGGCCACTAACAACACAGGGTGGCTCATCAACTTTCTACTGTTTGAAATCAATAATTTTATATCTGTGAGAGTAGATGAACTGCAGTATGAAGGTCAGTAAGCCTAAGATGAAATCCTTTACTCTTCCTTCCTCTTAAACACAACTTTAAACATCTCTAGTTATTGCTTCCCTTTGGAATTGCATAGTTTCTTCTTAAGTAATATGTTACAGACCTCTGTTTTGAGAAAGTAGTTCAAGGCATGTGTAAAAAAATCTACATGTTGATTTGTGTCCCTGACTTGGAAATATTTCTCCTTTTTTAAAGGCTGTCAAATCTTCAAACACAGCACAAATTAGCTTTTAAAGGATGTTCAGGTATTTCTGTGCTACAGGAAGAAATGCCAGGAGGATGTTTTGGGAAAAGGAAAAATAGCACACTTGAGATTCTGTATTTAAATCAGATAACCTGAAGTATGAGGAGTAGCTAAAAAGGTTAGTTACTGAAAGCCATATGAATGTCCCATATAAAGGACCAAAATGATATGCATCAACCTTCACGTTTCATAAGCTTTAAGTATCTATGGAATTGCACAGGGCTGATGAAAATTCTTTTCTACCCTGAATATTGTATGCATGCACAAGAGCTTAAGCAGGAAAGGATATGCTGTGTAAGAAATATTTTGGTCGTAGGTGACTTTATGAAAAATAACTTTGGTAGCTTGTCTGCATTCTTCCAATTAATATTCTGATGAGTCTTAGGTATTTTTAAGTGATTACATACTTAAAAACTAAGAAATAGGTTGTTTAATAGTATCAGTATGGGTTTCCCAGGAGGAAAATATTTTCTGTATAGCTAAAAAGACACTGAGTATTGATTCTAAGTAGCATCTTGATATAATAATCTTTTGTTTCTTATATTGCAGCAAATCTCAGTAGCTTCATGGTGACCTTACTCACTTGTGGTTTTCTCTCTTCTTGTGCTAATTTAGAGCAACCACAACTCTTTGACTATAATTTTAATCATAAAGATAAAATAGTGATAAGGTAATTCCCAAGTACTAATTTTTTCAGCTTTGTGTGTAATGGTTGGCTAAGTCTGGATGTGTACCAAGCCTTAATTCTGACAGCATTTATTGATTTTCAATTCAATGTCAAAATTTCAATGCAAATGAAAAAATTAATATCTAGGATTAGTACACGGATCTTCATGAAATCAAATGTGTCTACTTCATGCAGTTAGAAGTTATCATGTAGAAAAATTTTCCTGGGGGAATACTCTATAACAGTTCCTTATTTTTGAAGTGTCTTAACACTTTGATTCCACTAAATTGCATTTATTTCTCAGTTTTGCAGGTTACTGCTAAGTAGGTTTTCTCAAAAGTAAAACCATGGTATCTTCAGCTCTATTTAGGTCTGTATGTGTCTACCTAGGCAGTGAAGTAATGAGTAAGCAATGTAATTTTTATTCAGCCAATCCCAAAATTATTCATATCTGTCACCTCATTCAAAACAAGCTTAATCTCTCTTAAACCTTACTGAAGACTTTGCCAATTTCCCTTTAAGTTTATATGCACTACTCATCTTCATGCCTACTAGAAGAATACTGTTAAAACTACTATAAAACTTGTATTATTAGGTATTTTAACTTTGAAGATAATAATGTTCCCCATCAGTAATGAGTGCAAAGAAAAAAGTCATTTACATGCTCCAGGCTGCACAATTGTTAATAATTGCAGATTGTTAAAAGTACCCACCAAATTACATATCTCTAATCTCCTTAAATGATCTTTATAAATATCAAGAGAATACTCTATTTTCTAAATCTTAATTTGTTCAATTATACCAAGGCAACAGGTATAATGATAGACCATGAAAATGCATGCTCACTGAAAAATAGGCAGGTAGTTTCCTTTTTTTTGCTAGTGTGTAATGTGGACCTGTGAGTGCTGAGAGATGCTCTAGGGTCTGCTGTGCAAGGAACAGACTACTATGAAGTTTCCTTTGAAATTGGAGCAGAGTTATTTTGCCTCCAAGTGAATTTATTTCTCTATACTGATTTTTTCCTTGGGTCTTAAAATTTGATCTTGGTTTTGGAGTCTCTCTATTAATCTCAAAGGAAAATACCTCCCAAACTTTTCTTGTTTTAACCACCTAGTGCCAAGTGATAGAATAAGGATAACTGTGTAGCAAAAATGTTAATGTTTAGGTTTGAGTCAGCTGGACATGGGGGGTGCTGTAGGAATATCCATTTGGTATGGACACCCTGCATGGTGTCTGAGGTTGTCAACACATTTGGTTAATGGATTTGGTAACAGGTGGTGAACAGATCACTGAGGACTGAACCAGCTTGAGTTGCTGTCCCAGAGAATGTATTAACAGCACACAGTACACAATAGACTTTTTTATTTTTTAAAGTCAATAATAATAGAAATTCTCAAAGTTAAAACAATGTTTGAGTTTGGTTGGTTTGATTTTTTTTTTTTTTTGAGGCACTGTCAGACCTTGTGGGTCAAGTTCATTTTGATTTGGAGATGTCTTAAGGGGGTGGCACATTCATTGGGTGTAGTGAAAAAAGATGCCCAAAGAAGATTTGATGTTTCAGTGGGTTCAGTGTATGATTAGAGGAGCTGGGCAGGAATTAGACTTTTCCGATGCAAAATTTTTTATTTGACTTCAGTGGCATTGATGATTGCTCACAGTTTGTGGGACTGCCTCCTCTTGTCCAGTTAATATGTGAAACAGACCTAATAACAGTTCTTGGTGTCACAAAAGAAAAGAAACAGTAAGTCTTGTTTCTTGTGCTTTCTGCATGTGAAAATATTCTGTTCTTCCTCTGATACTGTAATTCAAAATTGCAGCAAGATCTAAGGAATAGCCTTAGTAAATAAAAATGGACACAATGACAGGCATATCATATAGGCACATAATAATCACTAGCAGAAATTTATATGGTGGTGGTATTTTGTGGGGAGGTCAGTTCTCTAGAAAGGATATATCTTTACAGTATATCAATAGGCCCCAAATTATTTGAGTATTAGAGGTAGCAAGTTGAATTTGGATGGCACGTACCAAGGTGACAGTATGTTGTCTTTGTCTGCAGCTTCCTTTCCTGCATGTTAAATAGTTAACTAACAGTGTGTGTTTTCCTGTAGTTGTCATCTATTGTGATTTTAGTATTTTTTTAGTTAATTACTTTATTTACATACCCTAAGCACATACTTGAGGTCCTAAATTTAATGCCATGACAGAACTGAATGCATTGAGAAGGGCACTTGGATGCTTCCCAGTTTGCATGTTCACACCATGCAATGCTCTGTTAAAAAGAGCAGATCACATGTGACGTGGGTAGAATGAGTATAGTCATTTGGGCTAGAGGCACTTAAACACTTAATAGACAGTCTTGTTTTTTTCCAGTGTTATTTCAAGCCCTCTGTCCTTCCAGGTGAGCTGCTAAGGTTATTAACTTCCAATATTTTTGTATCTCTTTATAAGCAATCCTAATACCTGTGCTAGGCTCTAGAAACAAAGCAAGAAAGCACTGTAAGCACTGTGTCAGGCTTGCTGCTAGGCTGGGGTGAATAATGCAGCTCCTCCAGGATGACCTGCCCAAGAGTGGGGTGAGTCAGTGAGGAGTGGTGGCGAAAGCAAGTCGAATGCCTCCATGATAATCAAGTAAATAGTATGGCCTTCTAAAATCCCATCCCAGGCAAAGTATTTAAAATGAGCTAACTGCTGTCCCACAGAATTATTTTAATAAGCAGAAAGTTATTCTGGTTGAAAGGCTGTATCAGGCCTCCTATCAAGGGCTAAGGCTGTGGTCGCTGTATCCTCTGATGTTTTATGCGAACACAAAATCTTACAAATGCAGTAAATGTTTTGTAAATAGATTTGGTCTAATAGCTTTTGACATTTCTTATGTGCAAAAGGAAACAATTAAAATAATTGTACTCTTGTTCATTTGATTTTTGTCAAGATGTTGATAATAGGATTAGTGTGTGCTGCTGCTGCTGGGTTTTAGTGGACCAGCATAATTTTCTTTAGTTCAGCATGGTCTGTTCCTTGCCCTCCTAGGAACTGGTTAGAGCAGTAGAGTCGTGTTTCCAGTGTAGGGGGAGAAACTGCAGACATCTGTAAAGAACAGGTGACTGCCATGAGCAGCTTTCAACTGTGACACCACGCTGGAACACAAGTTTGTACTGCACTTTTTGCCAGCTGCTGTTATGCTATTTGATGTGAATGCATCTCTTGCCTTTTTTTCTCAGTTCTTAAAATATTATTAATTTATTTTAATTAAATGCTTAATGATTTAGAAACTGGGACAGTTATATCAGTTGCTTGGCTGGACAGGTAGACAGAATGAGGTGGAAATCCAGTATCAAGATGTAAAATCAGTGTTGTAGGTAATCTAATGCATAAGCAGGTGTTATTCCAAAAGAAAGCGGGAGGCTGCAGATTAAACACGACTTCATAAAAGTATCCTAAATAGAAAGATCAAAAGACATACAGAACTGAGAGTAATCCTGCATGTGGCACTTAGTAGTAGATACTAAATAATAGAATAAGTAGACATGGATGTATGACATGGGGAGAAGTGTTACCAAGGACATTGGTCCTCAGATTCCCTGAGGGAACCATGGTAGATTGAATGTGGTGGGAGGATTCATGGTCAGCCAAATGGGGTGTAAGGGAGAAGGCAAAGGAGATGGAACAAAGGGAGCAACTGGAATTCAATAGTGGAGGATGACTTCCTACATTGAAAAAGTCTTGGCTGCTGTTGCAGGTTCCCTGCAAATGTTGATACAGTGTCAATAAGAAAGAAAATGAATTACTAAAATCAAAAGGAAGCACATAAATATATTTTCTATTTACTTTTCCGTGCATCTTGTTACATACCCTGGTTTTGAATGTTGGGTGCTGTTTGAGGCCCCATTTTCTCAGTCTTTGGAAATAAGGTGCAGAAAAGGGCAGTTTTCAAAGAATCAAGTGAAAGCCAAAAGTAAAAATTAAATTAGAGTGAGATCGAGTCCCTTCATGGAGTTTAACTATATAGGTGCAGCTGTTTTGGATATAGTTTTACTAGAGCTACTACTAGGTAACTATTTTCCTGGAAGAAGAGGTGCACATAGCTATCATTCTATGTACATATATTGTAGGTGCATATGCTATACTAATAATGTTCATTTTAAAATTTGTTGATGGTTGCTGTTAGTGTGATGCTCAGTTGGACACAATACAGATGTTACTATGGAATTACAGTGAACATGTGAGCTGCAAATCATTTACTTGATTTAGTTGACTAAACAGTGCTTGAAATTTCATAAAAGATATTTTTATTCTTTGTGCCAGCTGTCTAATAGCAATGTGGAAACTCTTCAAATACTAGATTCTTGTTAATCTGGGCTTGACTAATGAGTAGGAAACAGAGCAGTGTTCAGATTGCTCTAATTTGAATGAGTCATTACAGCCAATTCGTTTGGCATAGCCTGTACACAACAGTCCTGCAATGGACATTCAGGTTCTGATGTCAAACTTGCTTTAATCACAGATACTTTTATTTTTCAGACAATGCTGAATCTTTCTTAATCTGACAGTTAAATTACAGCTTTTTTTCCCCATGTCTTTGTGCCAGTAGAATTTGTACCTTATTGAGTCTATTATAAATGTTGAAAAATTAAATTATATCAGGAGATCTGATATAGGATCATAAAAGCATCATTTGTAGATATTCCTTTAGGTGGCTGGAACCAGTAACATTTTTTCTTTTACAAAATGTCAGACTTAGTATGTGACAATAAATCTATTGGACACAATACTGGCTCATAAAAAACTGGGATTTTAAATCTTCTATGTGAATGGGAACCAGTATAATTGATATACAGCATAGAAAAGCTATACTGTGGTCCACTGGCAGAATTTATTCAGTAATCAAATTGGAACTGTTGCATTTGGAAAAGGTTTTCTGGTGGGAGATAGTGAACTCTGTTTAGCTCTAAATGATTACAGGTACTTGGGAGTCATTCTAGCTTTCCAGCCATGTATGCTCCTATGGGTCTTCCAAAATGCAGAATTACCCCATGCACTAGAGGTCTGGAGTGATTGTCCTGAGCTAATAATGCACAGACTGGTATTTGCCTTGTAATGCTGTCATGTTTTGTTGCTATGCAAGAGAAAGCAGCAACTTGCTAATTTAAGTCTAACATTCAGATACCATTCTTCTTTTGTTCTTAACATAGGTCCTTGACTAATCAGGCACAGTCAGATCATTTGACTTGGCTGAAAGTTCCTGTAATTTACTGGCTTCTTAATTTAGTGCTATAAAACTGCATAGTGCAAGCACTTGTCTCACAAATGTGTAGCCTATTATATTTCATAATTATTATATTTGATTTAAATAAGATAAATCTTTTAATTAAAATTTTCCACTGAAGGCAATGTGAGAAGTAAAAACGGTGTGTGTGGAGGAGCTGTTATTGAAGGGTTTGTGTGGCTCTCCTGGCTAATGGGATTAGGTAGCATTTGCCAAAGTTGTTAGATTAAAATACAGCCGCGATATCTATGATAAGCCAAATCTTTGAAACTGGGTTTCTAAGAATAACTTACCCTCTTTCTGTATTCCCTAAACCTTTGTTTAATTATGAAGGGTTTGGAAGCTCAGTTGTTTGTACATCGCTATTCAAGTGGAGCTCTGTGACAGCATGTGATTGATACACTTATGTTCACCTCCGGTCTTGATTACTGTCTGAGCAGTTTCATGATAGGGAAAGTAATTTTTGGGACCAATAGTTGGTGGTCAAACAAGTTCTTTGGAGGATTTCAGGCCCTGCATGACCTGTGGTTAAGGTAATCCAAATTTTCATTTAAAACTAGGCCTCGTGTTTTAAGTTACACCTTCAAATTACTCTGAAAGACCACAGCCCAAGTTATTAAGATGGCAATTAGCATTAAGCAGTTAGACTGCCTGATCCTGATTTCTGTTCTGAGCCAATCTCTGAATTCTTCTATGTATCATGAAAATGGTATGAGCAAGTGAAATACTGGTAGATAACAGACAGTTTTCTGGTGACAGTCACCAGAACACACATCACAGGAGCAAATAAAATTATATACATTTTTCTGCTTACCCCATAAAGGGAATTAAAACACTACTTTTGATATTGGGAAGCATATTTCAATCATAGAAGGATTGGACCTTGACCTTTAAAGATTTTCTAGCTCACTCTCCTGCCATGGGCAGGGATATCTTTCACTAGATCGGCTTGATCATAGCCCCATCCAAGCTGACCTTGAACATTTCCAAGGATGGCAAATCCACAATTTCTCTGGGCAGCTTTGTCCAATGACTTGCCAACCTCATTATGAACAACTTCTTCCTTAGGTCCAAACTAAACCTACACTTTTTCTGTTTAAAGTGATTGCCTCTTTCCCTGTTATTACAAGCCTTGGGAAAAAGACTCTGATTCTTATAAGCTCCCTTTATATATTGGGAGGCTGCTATAAAGTTTACCTGGAGCTGTCTGTCCTCCAGGCTGAAAAACCCCAGCTTTGTCCTCATAAAAGAGATAGTCCAGCCTTTTGTGACTCTTCTCTGGACTCACTCTATAAAGGGTCCATGTCTGTCTTCTACTGAGGACCCCAGAACTGGAAGTAGCACTCCAGGTACGGTCTCACAAGAACAGAGAAACATAAAGGGAGAGAAGTGGGGAAGGAGTTAGTATTTCAGATAACTAACAGCCAGGCTGCCAAGCACAGAACTAATTCTAAATGTGTGGTAAATTCTGCAACGTGTCCTCTTACCATTGGGATGTGCAAGTTTTCTCTTGAGATGTGAACAGCTGAATTAATGAACAATGAAATGAAGCAATACCATTAGACTCCAAATGTTTTCCATTTTATTCTTGGTTTCTGGCATTTCCCCTATCCATTGGCCCATAATTAAATTATTTGTTTAAAATTCAGTAGGTACCTAGGGATTTAAAAGCTAATGTGTCCTTAATCATGGTCAGTAGTTCTAATCCTACTCTCTTTGCACGTGGGAGAAAAATGCAACTGCAATTTAAAGAAGAGTCTGCCTCCTCTCACCCTCCCTCCCAGATACTTGCCCTCTGCCTATTGCTTTCTTCTCTCGTGTATCAGGAAGGTCAACTACATGATAGGTGGAGAAATGATCTGGGTCAGTTTTGCATATCCTTGTCCATGTTTGTCAGGTGTGCTTTGTTTAACATGGATTATGTTCCCAGCACGGTTTATTTCACTGTCAGATTTGGCTGCGGAAGTGCAGAGGAAGGATTGGAGGGGTGAGGGTGAGTGGGACAGGAAGGGGGGAACCTGTCTTCCCAGGGTGCATACTGAACATAATTTCTTGTGTTGCCTGTGCAGTGCTTAATCTGATATCTCCTGTCAGTTGTCCACTATTAAGTGACAGAGACGAGGTGATAACTTTTAATCTCCTTGCTTCTCCTTCCGTCACTTCTATATCAGGTCTGTAGGTTGTCACTTGCAGGAATATTAAATATGACTGAATCTTACCACCTGTCCTGGGACAGTTTAGGTAGGACAGACACGATTTTTCTTGGTTTTTAGTAAAAATAATTCCCATGAATATATCCCATTCTCCAGCAAAGGGAGTGCTGGCCGTGCCACATGGTCTTTATGATGACGTGGCCTACTAAGAGTAAGATGCTGTTTCTGAGGTGCAGGCTTGCCTCCAGGAGATGGCACATATGTGGGCTTTAAGCAACCTGATTGTTTGGAACCTGTTGTTGCTGTCCATGCTATCCATTTCCACTGAGCTGAAGTTCCTACTCTCGCCTCCCATCTCCTTTCCACATGATGCTGATGCTTCCCATGGTCATTGGGTAATGAAGCATTTCAATAAATCACAGCTTCAAATCTGAGCCATGTGTTCAAAGAGGTGTAAATGACATTGTTCTGTGTTGGGAGGATCTGTTGAAGAGTGAGCCTAGTTATAACTATTCAAATAGGAGTCCTTTCTATAAGGATCTAGGAGAAAGGACTGACAGGGTATTTTGCCTGTGTTCTGTAAAATAGGCTGTGGTCTGCCTTGATGTCATCTAGGCTGTGCAGTAAGAGGGTCACAGTAAGAGCACAGCTCTTCATTTAGTAGAGGAGAACTTAGAGAACACATTTTCAGCCCCCCAAAAGGGCTTACAAACTTACTGGGTAAATAAAAGGATGTTTAAAATTAGGCTTAAAGCTACAGCTAGAGAAAGACTTGAGTCTTCCAGAATGGGACTGGGACTACCATTTACTCATAGCTGAAACAGTGATCAAATACACATGATGTCAAAAATGCAAAATGAGATAGTAACTTAGGGATCTCCAGAGGTGTTCTAGTCCAGAGCCCTCCTCAAAACAGTCTGGTTTCAAAGTTGTCTTTTGCTTTCCTATCACTCTTTCTGGAAAAGATCAGTGGGACTAAGCATAATTTAAAATTCTAAACCTCTGCCTTCCAATATGGGTGGCTTTTTCATAAAACCAGTCTCTGAAAGCATTCACAGGCAACATTTTGGGGGCTCTAGCCAAGGTGGCAGAGTTCTAACTTGTGACCAAAATTTTTCAGATGTACTTCTAAGAAGAATTTTTAGTTAGTAATCATTTCAAAAAGGTTTTGAAAGACTTTTCCTTTTTTTTCTGTGAATCAATAATGAATTTGGAAAGAGACTCTTCTACATTTTGTGATCAGATGTTTTCCATGTAGGCAACAGCTGCACCCCTTCATACAGACCCAGCAGATAGGACACAAGCATGTATGCTTTGCAGGGATGTCAATCCATGGTTGGCAGTACAATGAATGCAGGCTCTAAAGGGAGAAGTTACAATGAACTACCAGCACACACATTTTTAAGTGACAGCATGTGCATGCAGTGAAGTCTGTGGTAGCTTGTGCATGCTGTGTGTTAAGGAAGTTGCTTTCAATAGACAAATAGGTGCTTTAATGACAGAAATGGAGCAAAGTATCCTGAAACCAGAGAGGGACACTGTAACAGCTGTTCAGCTATTTCTTAAAATGTACCCTTACTACTATGGAAGAAATGCAAGACACATGGTGGGACTGCAGCCACTATTTATACACAATCCCTCAGTCCCAGGAGAAATTTCTTTCATTTATGAATATTGAAGCTTTAAAAAATAAGCCAACATATTTTACGTGTTACATTATGTATTCAGAGTTGTGAATGTGTACTGTCATTGTGTGGTAGATGCTAATCCTAGATTTAAAATTTCTTTTTCTCTCAGGGTGGAAACACATTATTCACATCTGGAGCTCACTAGAAAGGGGCATTGAGAGTTGTTTGGTAACTTGCACACATAATTATTTCAGTACTGGAAGCTTCAGTACAGGAGCCCAGGAAAAGGGCAGAGTACCTCAGACTTCATGCAGATAACGCTCATGCGGATGCAGGGAAATATATTTTGTAGCTTGTATGGCGTATGAATAGTATAGCTGACATTTATTAAACATGTAAACTGTTGCAAGTATTCATATCTAAAATCGTCTGTCCTCTGGAGGCAAAAATTTAAGTTTTAATTTGCCCAAATTAAGACCAAGCAGTGAGAGAATACTAGTCAATTTTTTTTTTCCTAAAAAAATAGGCTGGGTTAGATATGCTTATTATATGTAAATTTCACCTTCAGAAGGTACAGGTATTTCAGACACAGCAAAGCCGTTCAGAATTTTGCTAGAAAGACATGTATGGATTTCTTTAGGCGCCTTCCTGAAACAAAAACTGACTATATTTTGGACTGTCAAAAAGCATGTGACTCACATATATTTTGGATGCTTGTATATGTCCTCTTCCAGACATAATTTGCTAATCGTTTTAAAACTGCTTGGAAGCAGTTTTAAAGCATATCATCTATTCTAGATTGCTGCTCCAAATACATTTAAGTGACTGACTTCTGGATTTTCATTCTGATTCTCTTTCCTCTGCCAATTTCGAGTGGCCCGATTAGACCTTTTTAAAATATAACCTCAGTATCAGGCTTATTATTGCACTGACTTAGATATTTCTTTGTATTTGCATCATTAGTATTACAGGTCTACTTTTCAAAACCTTGACTCTTTGGTAACAAGTGTTGCAGACAAATTGAAAAATTGGCATTCTGCTTACAAGCAAGAGAAGACTCTCCAGGAAGTATATTTTGCTGCTTTAAGTAAGATATTCACAAAATAATAGCAAGAACCGAAACACTCTTCAGAATTTTAGGCTGTGGTTTACAGGAAATAGTAATTTGCATTAATTTCTCCTGTATTGCAAGAATATAGTCAATCATGAATCTCACTATGCCTTCAGAAAGTAGGCATGCATCTGTTAGCTATCCAAATTACTATTTAAAACTTCAAGGGACCTCCAAGTAAATCTTAAAGCTTTGTCAAGCTTTTGTGCTTGTTGTGTCCATTGCAGTCCCTGAAGACAGAAGGCTACAAGGTCACACCTGTTCCTTGAAATGAATCGTATAATTTATGCTCAAGTGGCTTTGGGGTCACAATACAGAGATACAAAATCCCCAAGGGACAAAACAGATTCTTTCATCTGCATGATTTAAACAGGTGTTGCCACCTTTTATGCCAGCTGCCAAATCTTGGCAGGAAGCAGTGCTAAGGAATAGAAGACGAAAATAAGGCAGCAGGATGTTGTCCTAAAGTTTGTGTGCCACTGGTTGGTTTTTATTCCACCTGGGACTTGTAGAAGTGCGTAAGCAGGAAGGAGATGCCATTCTGCTTGCAGTATACTTTTCTGATCCTTGGACATACTGAGTGTTTGTCCTGAGCTAGCTGATGGATAATCACTCTAGGCTGAAGAGTTGAAAAATGCTTTATATATTTTTGAGTGGGTCTCTTACCAAGTTAGAAATGAAAGACGAATTTTTCAATGTGCATTGGAACTAAACGAGAGCTTGGTTGTGTTTTCAAAATTCAAACATAGTTAAAAGATAGAGTTTGGCACCGAACTTGCAGTTCAATGAAGTTATAAGTTCTGAAATAAGTTGGTGTGACCAGTCTTCCTAATTTGCAACGAAAGGTCTCTACATGAATTATTAGTTGGAAGAACTGGAGTAACATGGGTAACAAAATACCTTGCTTACAATGTGCATTTGTGAGGAATTGCAGGCACCTCTTTTTGATCACTGAAACAGCACTGGCAGTTCAAATCCTGAACAATAAGCAAATGTGATATTTACAGAGATTTAGATCTTGTGAAGCTGATCTATATAAAATTCTTAAGGGAAAGAGGAAAAACGTAACTCTGTACATGTAAACTGAAAAGAGATCTTTCTAACTTAATTGTATGGTTATTTTTTCTAGACAGAATTTGAAATGGATATGAAAAATCTTAAAAATATATATAAAAATAGAAAAAATAGGTAATTTTATTACTGCTGTTGACATCTACTAAAGAGTAAATAATTTGATTTTCATGTAAACCGTGTTTCTTTTTATTAAGAAAAAAATGCACTGTAATTGAGATGAGTTTGTAACAGGATCACTAGTTGAAGGTGGATGTTGAGGAACATTATGATTCCTCATGTGGATTAGCTGAGACAAAATGACAGCTAGAGATAAGCCCTTAAAGAGGATGGACAGAAGACAATGCTTTTTCAGGTCAGAGTAGATGGGCCAGGATGAGTCTGTCAGTACCAATGCACTCTGAGAATGGGCTAAATGTCAGGTTATTGATTGTTCAGAGAGGAAGTGACTGTGTGATGGGAATAACATGCAGCGGGGGGCTCAGTGCTGCTCCTGGGCTTGTGGGAACAGCTGTCCTCTCCCAGATCACTCTGTTCTTGACTCAGTATGATGACAGGCACAAGCTGAAATTAATGTGTGGCTCAGCAAATTTCAGGTAGTTTGTGTATGATGAGGGTGCACTTATGTTTCAGCCTATCAACACCCTGGTGTACTCGCTCCCTGGCAAGCCCATGGCTGTTATAATGAGGATGAGAAGAGTACGTGTTCAACTTGAATCAAGAAATGAAGAAAGAAACTAATCTGCAAATAAGTGAATATGCTCCCCCAGAAACCAGGTAGCTTAATCACAATTAGGAAATCAATCTTGACACTTTCATTTCTGTGGAACTTGATGTGCATCATGAACTTTGTGCTGGGTTAATATTCCAGTCTGAGATGACATGGAAACCTGTCCTTCACGACATTGCAAACAAGGCTGTAGCCTTCTGAGAACTGAAGTTTGTACTTCTGTCTGATACTACTTTCGTGACTGAGCAGAATGATCTAATTAGAGGTCTGCAGCTGGAAGGATTAATAGAAATCTTTGATACGGACTCAAAACTCCATGCACTAATCAAATATCATGTCCGTATATATATATATATGTATACACAGAGGTGTTTGAATTTATATCCAGGAAGTGCAAACTGCACTCTTTTGCTTCCCAGCTCATGACTTCCTTTATTATTTTGTAGAATTGAGTCTACAGAACATAAATCTAACAGGAAACATTCTCTGCAAAAGTTCTCATTAGAAGAAAAAAGCATTCTAAATAACAAAACTGCATTTGAAAATAGAACAGTGATGCAAATCTAAAACCCCAAGTGTCATATGTAGCCACCTTCATTTGTTAGTCTATGGTGCCATTTCAAATAGGTTCATGAAAGATAGAAGGAAAATGGAAGTTGTAGTTACCCTGGTGAGTTGTGAAATTGATTAAGAAACTGTCAAAAAACGATGTATCTCAAAAAAAATCCCATTTGTTATTTTGTTTTGAAAAACTTGTTTGCTTCTCTTATTTCAAAAACATCAAATCTACCATGGTTTCCTTAGTTTCAGAATGAAAGACTTTTTTTTTCCAGCTGAGTTAGGTGAAGCTGGTCTTTATGGTGAATGAAAGGAAATGGGCTTGTATACTTGGTGGGATGTTTGTTTTATTTGTTTTGTGTTTTTGGGGTTCTTTCCCCTTTGGGAAGAATTGACTTGATGCTGTTCTGGAGAAAAGAAAAATTTTGATCAGTCTGCAAACTTTGCCTTTCAGAGGAAGTAACTAATAAGACTGTCTGAACGCAAAAAAATCTGGAGATGATAAAAGTTGCTATGTCATTGGTTCCCAAACTTGAAGACTTCAGATATTAGCCATTCCAAGGCTTGACACTTAACACAAGTCTTCTCTAAATGTCATGTCACTTTCTTGGTACATGGAGTTCACCTTATTTTTAATACATTTGATGAGCTGCCATTTCAATCTTCAAGTATTTCCTTGGGGGAGGGGGGGAGGGAGATGAAATCTGTGGTTCTGAGTTGGCAAAATTCCCAAATGCATAAATCTGTGTGAAAAAGTGTATGAAACCATAAGGGATTTCTTCGGCAGTATTTCAACTGTATTAATACTACTAATGTTCTATCATAATACCAAATAACCATCTTTCTCTTTTTCCCTTTCTGTTTATTGAAACTAATTAGTGTGACAGCTTGGCCTAACTCACTAGATTGAGTGTAGAGATGTAACCTGAAAGAAGTCAATTGCACTGAGAAGTTTGCTGTCACAAAATAAAGGTAAAAGTTGCAGTTAGTGAATGACCTGAAGCTTGGACTTCCAGGCTTGCATCTCTTATGAACAGCCTGGCTACTTGATCACAGAGCATGGTAGAACATGTAGCTGGCTTTAAACAAACAAGAAAAATGGGTCTTATAGTACACAATTGTATAATAGTTTATATAATAATATGTAATATATTATAAAATATATTTTGGTGTCATAGAAAAATAAATTAAGACCCTTCTTTTGCTCTGTAGAATTGAATGTTTTTGTTTATGCCAGTCCCTAGGAAATACCATGGCATAATGGGAGTTGAGTTGGGTAAGAATTCAGATTTCAAATGCATTGTCTTTAAACTTGGAAACTAATTGGATTCACATTTTTTTCTCTAGCTCTTAAACTCTTAGTAATAATTCAATTCTTCTGAATGTTCTCCCTGGAAAAGTGTTCAAAGGCTCTTTATTGTGAATTAAAGAGTTAGCATGGAGCCATTGGTTAAACTTCAATATTTTTTGCATTAATTCAAATTCTTGATGCTTTTGGTAGCCTTGCATCAGAAATAAAACTGATCAGTGGTTTAAAAAAAACCAACTTCCTTGTCTTGTTTAAAAAAGCTTATGTAGAGGTTGGGGTGAAGATGAAGTCACGTGATCGGGGCACCCTGCTTCTACCAGCACTGCTGGATTTCTGACTCTGCAGGCAACTCTTGGCATGGGATAGAAGCAAAAACTGAGGAAGTCTGAGAAAACACCTCTGCGGGCTATTACTTAACAGCAAAATAATTTTTGAAAATTCGCCTATTACATTTTAGGCTTTCTGTGTTGGAATCAGCAGAATTCTCTATTCCCTTCTTCAATTTGCATACAGCATTAGTTTGCAAACACAGGGAAGCATTGGTTGTACTGGCTCACTGGGGCCTGCTATTTAACCACATTCTAGGATGGTGCGCTGGTATAAACAGTCTTCTTCTATTGCTTGCTGCTGGTCAGACACAATTTCTGAATCTTGAGTCTTTGACTTCCCTAGTTGTTTGTTCCAAGTTCTTAGTTTGCATTATACAAATGATCTTTTACACTAGGTGTAAAAAATATTTTAGAGAAATCAGGAAAATATAAGAGAGAAGCTTTGAATTATGTTATGTCATTTGGTACTTTAGGAATGACCATAAGGGTTTGCTTTTTTTCAGAAATGAGGATAAACTATTAACAGGCAAAATTATATGAGCCAAATTACAGATCATTAATCAACCTCTGATAAAGAGCATTTCATCTCTGCCAACTTAGGCAGCCTACATTTAAACTTGCTAATACCTTGCTTAGGAGAAACTACTAATACTGAAAAGAGAATTTTATTCTATTCTTGATGTCTTGATGTCAGCTGTGTGACTGACAAGACCTTATCTGTGGTTTGGATTTACAATCAGATTTTAGAAACATTAGCATTTGTGCAGAGGTCATCATGCTTACCCTGGACGGGGGGTTTTTTAGGTGCTTGAGAAGCTTTAGCAAAACACAAAGCAGCACCTTAATATGGAAAGCAATACAGGACTACTTTTTAGGCTTAGCTAAGGTGCTGCTGGTGGAATTCAGAAAACGCCCATTCACTTCAGTGAGAAGAACACGTAACAGTTGATCTACACAGCCTCCCAACAGCCTGGAGAGATGCAAACAAGTGCCTCTTGTGAGCCTTTTGGCAACTACACTCCATGTTCAGTCATGCTAGTTAGGAGGGGGTTTAGAGAACAGCGGCATGGAGGAAGCTTGTATTAGAAGGAAATATAAGCACTGTTGAGCAAGATTCAAAGGTCTCTTGTGTAGCTGCCTGGTACCTTTGCCATAATATATCAGATAAAGCTAAAGCTGTTAGGGGGAAAAACCTCCCCATCAGTATGGAACTGATTTCATGTAATGTCCACACTTGCATTCCCTGCAGAGCTCTCAAACCCAAGCTGTAATTTTATAGGTGGGATCACCACCAACCAGATGGAAAGATCCACTTAGTTTTCTAGAGGTAGCAGTCCAACTGGAGCGTATCCCACTTGAGAATTTACAGGCAAGAGGATCCTGTGGTTTGTGTGTGTAATGCTTTGGATGGCAGTGTTGCACTATCAGCTACCTGCTGCCAGGTCTGTGTCCAAGAAGCTGGTTAGCTAAAAGGGCAGGGAAGTTTTCAAAGTCTGTGGGAGACTGTCCTGTCATCTTGTACAGCTGTCTTGGTTGCTCTGGCCTGAGCATGAGGCAGTCCTTGCTGGAGCATGTAACTACACACCTTCCCTCCGGTAGCTCTGACCCCACCACTCCAGCTGCCAGCACCTGGCTCGTCGTGATGCCAGAGTCCTCTGTTGTCTGTAGAGCTGTGTACTGTTTTTCCATCTGCTGTCTTCCTCCTTCCCATCACTTCTTGCAAGGCAGTTAAATGTAGCTCAGTAGCCAGAGTTTGTGCTGTGTAACAGCTCTCCTTTTGCTATCTGAAGAGGAAGCAACTCTTTTGGTACTGAGTCATTTAACCAATGCTTTTGAACCAGACTTTCCTTAGTTGACCTTAGGTTAGAAACTGACCATTTAAACATTGTTCTACCTGCTTTGAAGTGGTTAGATCATACTTTTAATAATGTACACTTGGATTGTTATGGTTCTCTAAGTTGACATAGTATTTTCTTGTAGGTTTATAGTAATTTCCTATTGTTAGAAGACTGAAGCCAGATAAAATGCAACATGTGCTTGATATCAAGTAAACACACTTTCTATTCCATCATTTTCCTTGGAGATTCATTTCACCTGCTCAAATTTGCTTTTTCAACAAAAAGTGAATGCGCAGGCAGTACAGAAGTTTTGTCCCAATACAGCAATTCAATTAAAAAATCTGTTTCTTCTATCACTTCTTGGAATTAGCAATTCCTGATAGTGGCATAAATATAACTATCTCTTGTTTTGTTCTGTAGATAGGGACATAGTTGAATTTTTTTCAAATTGGTTTAATTTCCTTGAGCTTGAATTTAATGAATTTGTGTGAAGTATTATAGAACACAGCTATTCCACCTTGCCTTCCAATTTACTGTCTTCACGAATCACAACTTTTCAGTGTTTTGCTGAATACTAATAACATTTCATTTGAGTTTAGTTGGAGAATATGTGGTGCCTACCCTTCATTTATGTTGTCTTCTTCATGTGTTACATTTATTGGTTCTGTCAATAAAGCAGCTCTGTGCTCGTATCTGTAGATGCTGAAAACTTAATCATGCTGTTTAGCTCACAGTGGAAAGAAAATGCGGTTGTTACTTAACCACTGTTGTTATTGCTCATATGCGAACTGCTTAAGTGGTTATCTGAATTACATTCTTAAAAGGAGTTTAAGATACAGAAGCTTCACAAAGAAAGAACGAGTCTGATGAATAAAGTCAACTGCTACATTTTACTCTGTAATGTAGGGGGTGCAAAATTATCCTTTTGTCAAGAGCCAGAATGGCTGCAACAAGTTGCTCATAAAAAGTAAACCAGTTAATCAAGCATGTTGCCGTTTTTTAAACAAAAGAATAAAAGTTGAATTTTTGCAGGTAGGTACCTGGACATCTGTGTATTTCCATACCATCTTTGAAACCAAATAGATTACCCCCCTTCAGTGACTTTTGGACAAGAAACTCTGTGATTGATTCTGGTTTTCTGATAACAATTTTGTATAGCACAGGAAAGAATTTGTAGCAACATAAGCAGCCGTAAGACATAACCATGAAAGTTTCTCTTATTTCGGGTCTCTTAAACTGTGTAAATTGCTATTAGATGTGTAGGAATAACTGCTAAGTTTTTATCCCATAAGTGACAAATAATGAAACAACTGATGCTTTTCTATTTTGAAATGGGCAGATGGTGTTGTACATCTAAGTGTAATTGCAGTGTGGGAGACTTTGTTTTTGGTTTTTTCTCAGTTAGAAACTAATACTTCATACAGTTTTCCGAAGGGGGGCAAAAAGGTTTGTTGACAGATTTTATTTTTATGTATCTTAATAGTCATTGCTTAAATGCTTTTGTCTGTATAGCTATTATGGCTTGCTTTGACAGATAATGAAATTGATGCGATTGCAAAGGAAATGAATGGAAAAAAAATCTTGTGTGGGGATTTTTTATATGAGAATTTATTATTAGCTTATTTGCTCTTGAAATATGGCTAGAAAGTGAGAATTAGGCAGTACCTCCAAGGCTATGCCATGCTGCAGTTAAACTGTAACACCTCACATTGACTGGCTTTTGAGAGTGCTGCCTTTCTGCTTTTGTGAGGCCTTGTGATAGTCAATGAGTGCTAGGAACCCTCAGTAGTAAAAACACGCAATTTATTGGTTTGATTTTTGTTTTCCTTGAGCCTTGCAAGTTTCATTTGACAGCAGTAAAGGCTTTTTAGTTGTGGCAAGGCATGAAAAATCTGCTAACTGCTCCTTAGTGGTTTTGGAACTGTGAAAAAAAGTATAGGCAGAGTCAAAGAAAGAATTCACTTCAGTAAGTATTTACTGAAATGTGTGTTAGTGAAAATCTGAAACAGACCTGAAGTTTGAGGACTTGAGGAAAATTAATTGAAGGATATTTTCAGCAGTAATATCATCAGTATGTGTGAAATACAACTTGGAGACAGAGGTTTTGACTGGATATTTATTGTTGCTGTGAAATGAATGTCAAACAATGAGTAGTCCAGCTTGAAGCTACCTCAGCTCTGAATCATTCAACCAGATAGAGGTCAAGGAGAGTAAAGTATTTCTAACCCACGTTGTTACTGGAGACAGTTGTTTTCTTGGTTTTGGGGTTTTTTTTGCATCAGTATACAATATTGATTTATTCCCAAAATAATTTACAGGGCTGTAGAATCATATCACATGGTGTTGTCCATTTTGTTGACTCCTTTTTTCAACCTCCTGTTCTACACAATTGCTCCTTCATCTAGGAGAGGATGTAAATATTAAATTTCCCTTTAAGATGTAACTCTTTAGAGTTGTTAGATGAGGAATACAGTAACAGTTGGCTTAATTGTTTTTAAAAGCATGTGAAGTCACTTTAGCTTTTAAGTCTTGTGGAATGTGTCCCTCTGCAGGGAAACAAAACTTGTTGAAAACTGTTCCAGAATCTTGGAAAAGAGTTCTTCTAAAGAGAAGAGGTGGGGATGTAACAGCAGAAAGTTATTAATGAGGCTCATTGCTGGTCTTTGATGGTGGTATAGGATAAACAAAAAGAAATCCAACCAGAAAAAAAGCCTCATTTTTAAACTTCTGAATGGTCAGTGCTTTGTGTTTATATTTTTAACAGTGTAGTCAGAGGAAAAAACATTCAGTACCACTTCCTCCTATTGTCAGATAATACATGGTACTTAAACTGATCCACTGCTTACTGTGGATCTACATATTGCACAGCTGGGAAAAGAGAGCTGATACTTATATAACACCCAAGTGCTGTACCTCTGCTTGCCATAGAAATATAGTTCATTCAAAAGTAATGTTAATTTTCACAGGATGAATCACTAACCAAGGAACGACACAAAATGTGGAAAGGCTCCTACACAAGAAAGAGCTTCTCTATGCAGGCAGGAGATAATAGGCAAGGTATAATAGCCTTGAAAATCCTTGATGAAATGTACAGGATGGGTGTGGGGTTCCGACACAAGAAATAGGGCTACCATCAAATGAAACCTGAAAATTGGTCCAGTATCTCAATAGAAGATTGGAAGACTACAGAAGATTGCTTTAAAAATGCAGGATATTATAGTCTCAGAAATTGGAAAGTAGTAGAAATGGAGTGAAACAGAACTGCTCCTTGTATCTGAACTGGTCTTAACAGTCTTGAAAGGCTCACCTTATCTCCTTTAGAAACAAAGCCTATCATAAAAGCTCACCGATTTTCAAAAAGGCAAAAATTCTGCATGTAGCCCCTTCTAAATTAAATATAATCGACAGAACCTGTCATTCAATTTCTGTGCCTTTACAGCTTTAGAGGGCTCCTGTCAAGCTCCTGCTACTGAATGTTTTTTGCTATTTTAGACTTTTGCATATAGCCAATGGGTTTAAAAGTGCACAGTCTGATTCTTGACTTTGTGAGTTGCAGTTCTGGTATAAAGTCCTGCCCATTGCTGTACCAGACCGCTGAGATGAACTAATCTGTACAAATTGATACAAAATACCTGGTTACTGAATTGTAATCTATCATTGTGAATGCTTCAATCATGTTTTAAGATGGATAATTGGCTAGGAAATATCTCAGTCTTTTGGCTGCCAATATTTTGCCTTACATTTTTATTAGCCCCTTCAGGAGCATTTTTCCTTCTTTAGAACTTTAGATAAGATAGCTGGTAATTTATCCTGTCTCCATTCTTAGAGTATTTATCTACTGAAGTAGCTGATAGTGTCTTTCCAAGGCTTGTCAGAAACTTGAATTAAAGCGGGGTGTAAATGATATTTCTCTTAAATAATTATTTTTGGGCTTTTGCACTTTATTTTAAGTTAACTAATGCCAAAAAATATCGCACTGACCATTGTTGATCCTACAGTCTTAAAAACATTAGCAGGGGCAAGCCTGGGGAAAATACCAGAAGGAAACCAGTTTTCTGTGAAAAAAGTGACCAGAGACTCTCTTCAATATTGTTTCCTGCCTTAATGATCGTGCTGAAGGTGTTGGTACACACTAGGAAACATGGGCTGATTCGTAGGAACTGCTAGACATGTAGCTTTCTTTCAACACAGGTGTCTTGAAAGACTGCCCTCAGCTTTTTACAAAAAAAAGAAGGCAATTTGCAGGTATCAGGTGCTATGCGGCTCTGAATGGCAAGAGTCCTGTGCTGCAAACTGGGGGATGCAGCTTGGGGAGGGTGGCAGGGGAGGAGTGATGCTCCCTGGCACCAGCAGCAAGGCCGGTTGGATACCAGTCCTGCATTCCTACAGCTTTCAATTATGGGGTGTTAGTCCTTGCTGTCATGGCACTTCACAGAGGAAGAAATGTGAACTAGCTGAAGTCAACAGCACACAGAAATAAAAAACAGGAGAAATTGTGATGCTTAGACAGGCTTTAAGCGCTCAGAAATACTTGAAGTCTTAAAGGGGATCCAAAACCCTAGCTTTTGAAACCTTGCATTGTATTGCTGATGACTGACAGGCAAATGTAACAAAGCACCATTGATTTGCCATTGTCAACATGTGGGAAATACCTTGATACTACGACTGGAAATACACTACAGTAAGCAGAGCAAATAAATAACTATAATTTTTGCTTGCTTAGCCTTCAAAATTGATTTAATGGTTCACCTTATAGGTAAGGTCCTCTACATTGTTACTGCATGTAGAAGCTGAATGTGCCAGTTCAACAGCTGGGCTCATTGGAAAAAAATGACTAAGAGGCAAAGCCATGCATTGAGAATTGAACAAAAAACATCAATGGTTTTAAGGTGAAATTGATTTTTAAATGCCAACCTGTATTACTGTTACGTTGCAAAACACTTCCCGAGTTCCGCCTGGTGAAGAATGCAGGTTCTTAGTTAAATCTACACCTCACTTAAAATGTGTGACATGTAGATATGTTTCTTGCTGTTGAATTACTAGAAAGAAAATGTCCACAGTAAACTGGGATAGGAAACTTCAAGAGTAATTGCAAAAATATTTTTCTACTTGTCTTTTCATTTTTTTTCAAAACTGCCACTTGCTCTGAGGGGAAAATACCTTTGGTGAAGAACTTCAGTGCCACTGGTTAGCTAGCCTAATTTAGTTCTGCTCAATTCTTTCCTAAAGTGTAATTCAAGCAGAAAAGTTATAGAAGTTCAGACCACAATTAGACAAATGCCATAAAAAAATACCTGTCTTTCTGCACCAGCTTTTGAATGCTTTGCATATGTGAGGTGCACAAACTTGGAAAAATATTTCCTCTGAATGAGCAAAGGAGTAAAAGAAGTGAAAAACGTGCAGCTTCTGTGGATAGAAGAGTGGAGGAGCTGCAATGAATAAGGGGTAAAGCAGAGTCACTTTGCAACAATTGGTTAGAAAGAGAGGGAGTATCCTCATAACTGATGACATTTGAGGCTAGAAATTTACCATGAAGATGTTTGACAGCCTTCAACAGTGATTGTTTACTGATATGACCCTTGGTTTATCAGCAGTGATAGAAGCCAGACTTAGCTACCTCTACTTCAATCAAGAAATTTAGTATGTAATGATAACTTGAATGTGTTAGTTTTGCTTCAAGGATTATCTTGTGTTGTTCAACACTTTGTGCCACATCCTCAACGCAGTGTTATAAAGGAGGCCTTTAATCAGAACTATTTTGTTTTAATGTTTCTCTTTAGTCTCACTCCTTGACAGCCAAATCTTTGCTGATGTAATTGGGAAATGTTTTAAGGCTGCTGTCTGTTCACCTAATTAAGAAAATGATTGGGTCTCCACAGGGACACATCTCCCTAGGTGAGACAAATGAAAGAATTGCTCTCTTGCTGAAGAAAAGCCAGCCTGAATGTTTTGAGAATATCTCTGAGATCAAAGTATATTTTTAATTTTCTTTTGTGCCTCAGCTGAGTTAAACCAAAGAGGAGCATAGCCCAACATACATATTTATATTGAAGGAAATGAACCATTATGATAAGTCATATATAGAGGGCTTTGTGGCATTCACAATGAGGTATTCATCCCTCCTATGCATGATAAATAAAAAGGAAGTCACTGGTCTCTCAGAAATTATAGTCCTCACATGATGCTTCCTTTTTTTGTTATTAGCTTATTTTTCAGAAGATGCCAATGATAAAATATAATTCCACCTAATAAACTACACACTGAAAAGGCAGGCCAAAATTTAAATGAAGACAAATAGACGAAAACTCAAACAGTTTAGTGAAAATTTCCAAAACTCTCACTGAATTTGTTTAAGTTCAGGAAGTACATGCATTAGGAAAGTACAAGATCTAATATACCATTGAATCTTACCTAGTTTAAAACAACCCTGCCCTCCAAAACAAAGCAAAACAAAGCAAAACAAAGCAAAGCAAAGCAAAACATAACCAAACCAAACAAAATAAAACAAAGCAAAACAAAACAAAACAAAATGAAATTAAATAAAGCAAACAAAAAAACCTCAAACCAACCCAAACCCAGGAAAGACAGTAACAAAACCCTCCATTTTAATCTTACTTTTGAAAGTAATAATTTGCCCTCTTTATCTCAGACCAGGACAAACTGTTTTTATCCATGCCTAGCGCAGTAAGCAGTTAAGGGAATAAAAGCGTACATATGTCACTCTAATGTTGGGAAGATGGACTTGGAGAAATGGAAGTGACAAGTAAGAGTATCAAAGCATAAACAATGAGAGACCACACCACAAGGAAGGGTCTACAAACCGACATTTTCCCGAACTTCTTAATTGTGTGCTCAACACCCAGAGGTATAAAATAGCTGTGGCATATGGCTCACGCTATGATTAGTCTCATTTCTTGAAATGCTTTAAAAATAATCAGCAAGATCTGTGTTCCCTCAATACCATCCATCTGGATAGTAAAATTACCAGAAAGGCAGTCAGACCTATTTCAGGACTGTGGCATTTCGCAACAAAAAGGGTACAGCTAAGGAGCATCAGCGATAATCAGTATTCAGCTGCTAACAGCCATCACAATCTAAGTCTTCATATTGATTTAAATAAAAAAATCCAGCCATAACATGAACAGAATTACCTTCACCGTGTGTCATTGCAAATAAAGGTCACTTAGCCAGCTTCCAGCAACTCACTGGAAAGCTAATGGCAACCATGCTTATATTCACAGAACCTGGTTGTCCTTGCTTTTTGGCTACCTTAAGTTTGAATGTTCAGATGACTGAAAATGCAGACTCAAACTGTGTAAGCAGCAGCTTTCTAAGAAATTAAAATTATGTGCTGATTGGGAACCTGCTCATTCAAGAGAGCGTACAGCAAAAAGCTTTTGGCTCTGCTTGGGTGGAATTGGTGGAAATGAATGTACAGCTTCAGCTGGTGGCAGACTGTATTGCTGCTTTGAATTATCAAAATATCATAGGGCCATCAGATCACCCGACTGATGTTGCTAGTTCAACGTTACTCAAAAATCTGCACTTGAGGAATTGTTAAAGCACAAAAGAAGTTGATTTGCAAATTTAAACCTCTAGTGAAAAGAGACACTTTGAGAAACATGCATATTTGATATGATAGGAATAAGCAAGTTTTATTTTGATTTTTTTTCCAGCTTGAACCCCCGATGATAAGTGTTCTGTGATGTATAGGCACACTAGTCCTAAAGGAAGACCTAAGGAAATGAGAATCATTAATGAACAAAATATACTGGCAATAGCCCTGCATAACGTTTTAGGCTATTTTAGTCTTTAAAAGTGTATTTAAATATGCTTCAGGGAAAGAGGAAAAAGCCCAACTCTGAAAACTTCTCTTTTGCTTTTTTTGTAATTTTAATACAAAGTACAGCAAAAAAACCCAATAAAAAACTAAAAAAAGATAGATGGGAATCTCTGGAGCAAAATATTGTTCAGGAAAAGCAGTTTCACAAACCAGGTTCTTGTAATTTTTCTCTCTGATATAATTGGCTTAGTATCTTTTATGGTATACAGGAGTTTCTTAATAATTTTAATTATAATCTGCCATTTTTTGCTATTCTCTCATAATCATGGTAATGTAACTAAAAGCAATTTTTTTCTTTTCATGAAACAGTAAGCCATAAGTAATTCTAGTAATAAATACTTAATGTAGCATCATCAAAAAACTGAAATTTGCTGGTTTGGCTCTGTCTGATCCTACAGAATACAGGTGTTAAAACTGTGGCTGAATGATAATGGGAACTATATGAACTTGAATAAGAGCCTGATGGAGGTGTATAAACAAAGGTGAATTTGAGAAAGAGTCAAATGTGATTAAAAGGCAACTCATGATGTATCATTCTGGACATAAAACATTTAAAAAGAATTATTAGTGTTAGCAAGTGGTATGCTTAACATAATTTTCTGTATCTTTTTTCCTATAAGCTACATAATGTGTTGGTTTAGATCATTTACTCTGTTAAATTGTAAAGGAGACCATTCTTTAGAAACATAGTGGATTGAGGTGACAAAATGGCAGCTAATAGCTAGGTAACTCTGATACTAGGGAACTTCGACACATCAGACAGTTACAAAATGTGTTGGAACCAAAAGGCAATTGTGCTCAAAATTCAGCCACTTGATTTTTACATAGTGTAGGAGGAATTATTGTTCCTAAAATGAAAAAGTCTCAGGAACTTGAAATATGATGGTTGTACCCTCACTAATACTGGGCATAAACAGCCCAATGAAACTAGGTATTTCTATTTTATTGTGAAATATTTAAGGTTGCTTTTTTATTTCAAAACTTCTCATCTGCAATTGAGCTGCATTTCAGAGTACAAACTGAGATCAGATAAATGCTACGCGATTCACAAGTCTTAGCTACAAAAACCCCCCAAACAGGTCAACATGCCATCATCTTGCTTGTTGACTAAAGTTGACAACTCTGGAATTACAGGTTGTGACTCCTGCTTCAGAAGCACTTTGTAAAATACAAGACCAAAAACCAGGTATGGACTCATTCTCAAATAATTTCCATTTCTTTGCGCAAAATGTATAGTGCTGGAGGCTGAAAGCATAGAATATCCAGAAGTTTTTACATGGACTTGAGAAAATATTGGGGGATGAAGTAGGGCCTGTGCTTAAGGCTGTAAATGCATTAATTCTGATCAGTGTACATCATACTATATATGGGGTTTTTTATGATTATTAAAGAAATGGATGCAAGACAAAATGGCAAGTGTGAAACTAATACACAGATAGGTCCATGAATACAAAACATTGTATTCTAGGGTCTATAAATGATTTATTTCTTCCATAATTTCAGTTACATACTACTTCTAGCAGTCAGTAATTAGGCAAAACCTGTGACATGGAAATAGCAGGTGTACCAACAAAGACAGTTATGTTTGGGATGGGAAGAGGAAACAGAAGCAGTAGAAAGATAAGCAAATACATTAGATAAGACTGAAATGTATTAGGCAAGTCCAAAATGTTTAAATTCTGGCCTAAAATCCCTGGATCCCAAATACTGCAAATAACAAAATCCAAAACAGATTGAAATTTTAAAGACAATAAATTAAATCTGCTATACAAAGGCACATTTCTAAGAGAGGAGCAGCAGAGAACATGGAATTGCCGATCCAACAAACACATATAGTTATCCTGTAAATATAACCAAGTTTTCTTTCTGAAGAAGAGATTTTTGACATCAGTGACGTGTTTTGGGGCATGATCCCAGCCAAAGGACTACTGGCTCACATATGTGTTACTACTTGAACTGGCTACTTCACTTCAATTGGATGTCCCATTTGGAGTTTCATATCAGCATAAGTTAGTCTTTTTATACCTGATAATGTTTGGCATGGATTGGGTCCTTCCTCCAAAGAAAGTGCCAAACAAGAATTGGTTACCCTATTTGCCTAGAATTTAAGCAGCAAAATTATGTTGAAAGACAATGACTTGTGTAGATTTTCTTGATTTGTCTAGAAGTTAAAGATATAAGCTGTCTGCCACCTTTCCATGAAAGCAGATGTGCCTCTGTTAAAACACTGGCAGTATAGGACAGGAGGAAGAAATTCAGTGTAGCCTTTGCTCTGTAACATTGATGTATTGTACTTGAAATTGCTGGGAGGAGATTTGCACCTGTCTGCATAGTCATACCTGCACACAGAATTGCCTTGGCCGGCTTAAAAACTCTTTGTTAAAGATTAAGTAAAGAATATGAGGAAATTAAGACCTGACCATAAAAGTAGAAAGATGCTGGCCTTCAGAGTGTGCTGATGAGTATCAGCTGCATTAGTGCAAGGTGTTTTCCACACACATCACTAATTGCTGGTGAGAAATTCTGCGGTGAGTTACCAAAGGCTCTGTATAACTGGGCAGCTCAAGAGACATCTCCTGCTAATAACATTTGGCTCGTGTCTAGAAATTATTTGAAACAGTCGATACAGTCGAGGTAAAGTGATGTTAAAATAATCAATGGCTTAGTAGAAAAAGTCACTGCTTTTGTTTTGCTAATCAAAGTTTTGGAGTAGGTGCTGTGTAACCTTTACGAGTTCCACATTTCAATTGTACAACTATAGAAAAAGGACAATGTCTTCAAGGTTAAATAGGGGGTGAGTGTGTACATCTGGTGGAATGGAATCTAAAATATAGACATATCTGTGATACAGTTTGGGGTTGGTATGATTGTTAGTAAGCTCTCAATTTACCCAGCACAGAATGCCAAAATTTTCTGCTGAAATGCATAGACCCCTTCTGATAAATGACAGTGTTAGAAATGAGAAAGGGGGAGGAAGCAATTTAGTCAGTTAAGCCTTCCAGGAAAAAGATACATGCTGCAAGAAATTGTGAGTGAAGGCTAATCTAAGGCATAAAAAGGAACCCAAGCTTTTCAAATTTATCAGAAAGGAAAAAAGAGTAGGACTAAGCATCCTATCTATCACATGTATAACTTGAAGACTAAGAGACTTGGCTCATATTTCAAACCTAATGAAGAAAGTTTATACAGTTAAGTGGTAATGAAGATCTTGAGAAGGTATATTACATAATGGTGAATACTAGATGAAGATAAAATGGGAGAGCTTGAAGATATGCAAATGACTTTCAGTTTATGGCAGTGAAATTACATTATGGACTCAGTAGGTTGACTTTGGGTTACTTCTATGATAGCAAAATTAAAAATAAACAAGAAAAATAGTCTTATGCAGTACTTGAAACATCAGTGATTTAAAAGGAACAGTATTAAATAGCCTTGTAAATGTCTCAGAATATATTGTGATTTATAGCATGGGTGAATCACACTTACAAAAAATAATGCTGACCTTGCTAGCTCTTGAGCTGCTAGGAGATAAGTAGGATCTGTGACAAGTCAAAGCTTTTTTATAAAATTAACTTGTCTTCTGGCATCAATTTTGGACATTTAGTAGAAAAGTACCTACAAATCCTACAAAGTAAGGGATGTAGGCATCTATGGTGCTGGCAGCTGCAATAAACAAGTGGGGAATTATGAAGCAGTTATTTGAAATACTTTTATTTGCGATTTTTGGCCCTCTCTTAGAAGCATATTTATCTTTTGTTAGGACTGAAGGGAACAAAACTTGAACAATTGAGATACTTTTGAAAAGCTAGAAAAGTCTCTTTACAGTTCTATTCAGTGTATAATAGCCACATTCGAATCTTTTCTCTTGAGGAAGAATATATGGAGGAGGAACACATATCACTTTGTTACTAGTGAAGCAGATTATATCTTCCTAAATACACACTGAACTCGGAGGAAGAAGAGCTGTCTAGGAACAGTCAGAATGGGACACACAGAATCTTAGAACTGGATAAATTGGCATAGTACTGAGCAGGCATACCTGATGCAAAGTTTCTTTGTTAGCTACCTGAATGAGTCATTATCTCACTTCAAAAGATGCTTCCTGAAAGCTGTGTGCCCTGTTAGGGGATATCAGCATGTTTCAATACCTGTGCTAAATAGAACATGGATTCAACAGGCACTCAGCTGCAAGCCCTGCAGAGAGGTAAAGCTGGAAGATGAGGATGTGGCTGTCTGTGTTATGGTTAGACAGTTACTTGGACACCAGCAGCAAGGTCCCAATATGTTACAGGGCCATTAAAGAAATGGTGACAGAAAGACAGTTCAATCCATTAGTTCATTAGACAGTTCATTCCATTTACCAGGATTCTGTAAGCTGTTAACATTTGCATAGCTTGAACACCCACAGAGACAGAAGTCAAATGCTGTGTTTCAGGCTGTGGGAACCTAGAAAAAGGTATTGCCATATTGATACTCAGATGGCCAAAAAATGTCTTTAATGGAAAGTATTTAAAAGAAATATAGTAGCTACCTAATCAGTATTTCTAAGTCTAGGGAATAGTAGGATTTGGATAGAGAAGAAAGTTAAAAGGGAAAATAAAAAATAACAATGTTTATCTATTTTAAAGATATGACTTGAAATTGTAAGCTCCAGTGGAGATCCTTGTAATCAAGAAAATTTAACTTGGAGGGGAATATTCTGTCCTGTGCTTTCTTTTTACCAGGACTGTATATATAGCACTTAATCATATATTATGCTGAGACATAATTCTATATTATGCTGTTGCATATGATGCTACACACAGAAAAAAATTAAACTATTTGATGGTAGAGACCCCTACCTATCAACCTACTTTTATGCCCAAAGTTCTAGCATATAGGGTGCATATTATGTCATTAAAGTAATTTTGTAACTTGTGGCAAGTCGGAGGGATGTTCATAGAGACTTAGGCAGGTTAACAGTCATATGCCTTAAGGTGTGCTGAAATATTTATCTTCACATGCTGCATCAGAGAGCAGCAAAAAGCAAGAGGATAGGTTGGGACCAGTCGTATTAATATTGTTCAAATGGTGTACAAGTATCACACAGCACGAGCTGCATGTGAGCATGCCCAGTCAGCATAATTTCTATTTGCAGCCCTTTTTGTGGGGAGAAGGGGGGAGAGGGAGTAGGAACCTGAATGCAACTGGAGCTATAACTAAAAGCGTTGGCTAGAACAGCCCTCTGTACTTGCATATATCTTGTAAACCCACAAGCTTACCTGTTCTGTTAATGGAGCATGAAATGAACTGTGACTTCATTCAAAGCAGGATGTGTTTAAATACTTGCTGGTAAAAGGAAGGTGAAATTCAAATTGATCTGGACTGATGATATCCTCTGGAACCAGTGGGCTGCCTTACAGCAAGATAGACTGAAAAAATGAGAGAGAGGGGGCCAATGCGTGGCTGCAGTGCATTAAGCAGCATCCTAGGCTACAGAAAGAATTAATGTGGAATTTTTTGATTTTTAAACCAGCAGCGAATCTGGAAAATTCAGACAGTCAAAGTATTTTTCAGTGGTATCTCTGAAAGGGCAGCTTGTGTGAAGACTGCAGCTAGATGAGAACCTTAACAGTGAACTTCTGCAGTATTACTTGCACTCTTGAGTCAATGTGATCTCTCAGTTGTGTGAATCACTGTAGGCAGCATCTAAATCAGAAATATGAATCTGAATGACCACATAGGAAAAAGAATTTAATCTTGCTTGGTGATCTGAGACAGTGCAATGTCCTCTGCCAAGGTCAAGTTTGCAGCAGATAAGGAGTTGAATCTAAAACACTGACCTTATTTTAATGTTTTAAACACTTAAATCAGCGCTTTCCCTGGCTTTGTGGTACCTCATTTTGTGTTTACCTGCTGGCTGTATGAGAAGAGTATTGGGAAACAGAATTCTAGAAATGGTTTACTCAGCAGAGCTTCATATGAGGAGACCAAAAGCTCTTCGTCCTCAGTAGGAACTCAGCAGGGAATTGCCCTTGCAAAGTGACATTGTGGCATTTAACAGTCAATAAAACTAAAGAAAAATGAAAGCAAAGCATTTAGCTGATCAAGCATGTAAAGCTATGCTCCTATATTTGGGTGAAGAATATCCTTGTGGGCCAGCTACAGAATTGATGTGCCTTTACAGAGCCTGACAACAAGCTTTTATTTTAGATGATCCCTTCTTTGTGTAGAGAAAGAAGTCCTTCCTCAGCGTCTGCTGTTAAGTCCTTCACAGCTTTATGGCTCTTGAGTACAAGTAAGAGTACTCAATGGTACTTTTTGGGGGCTGGCTGTGCTCCTAAACTCCCTGAATATCAGAACCCTTTAATCAGAATGTTTCTGATGTTTAATGATCTAGTCCAAAAATACCTCTCTTGCTAGTGCCTGTTGAGGGACCTTTTGCCATGTATATTTCCATGAGCTGTACTACTTTTTCCATAAATTTGCCTCCCTTCTGAGATAGCGAGACTATTTTCTGGTGAGATATCTGGGAGATATACCTTAGTTAGGTTTCTGTTAAAATCTGGAAAGCAGACAAGTCAACACACATGAGATATTTGGGAAAGGGATAGTAAAATATAAACAAACTTTAAAATGTAAGAGATGAGAAGAATAGAATGAGCAAAGCTAAGAAACAAATGCTGTAAAATCAGTTAAGTACAGAATATAAAGGAGAGGGATTGCAAGATTAGGTATCTTGAGTGGGATTGAGCATGTACTCACTGTACTCACTGTTGGGGGGGAGAAATATGCAGATTAGTACTTCAATTGTCACATTAAGAAATCAATATTATAGCCAATTTTTAAAGCTACTTGTTAATAGCTTTAATAAGGAGACCAGTGGGAAAAGGTCAAACCTTTTAATGAACCCTTAGAATGATAGGATATTGGTAACAGAAATGTATTTTCTTAGATAATAAGGTGTGTTTAAAATAAGAACATATTGGACCCTTTAAGTCTGATGTAGGCTAACCCATTTGCCAAACAGAACAATGACAAGATTGTCACTACAACTCCACGTGTGTGTACCCTGCAGGAACAGGATTAAGAAAAGGAATGAGGTGAGTGTGCCAAAGTCTTAATGTAACTGAGCTGACCTGTCTTGTTCTTACCAAACCATATTTTGTAATTAAGGCAATATATTATTCAGTTTTCCTCCAGCCTTTTCACTAGCAATGACGTTGGTTCAAATACTGAACTGGCAATAGCACTATGCAGACAACTTTGTAAGCATAATGGGTAAACTTACATGAGACAATCTAAGTTTTTAAAAAGGAAGTGCTGTAGAAAACATGAGTATGGACGAAATGTCTTTTTTAAATTTGCAACTCAAACATACACAAGAGTCGAAGCCCAGGGGAATTACTTAAGGAATTAAATGTTTAAGCACATACCTGTCCTCTTGAAATCTTGAAGATTTCTAACGAAAAGGTTTCATTGCTTCCTGTAAGTTACCAAATAAATTACCAAGGCTCTAAGACACAGGATAGGTAGGCAGTTATTTCACAAAGGTGAACTAAGTTGTTCTGCAGCATCATGGTCCTTTTGACCCTACAAAGCAACAGCTCTTGGCCACAGCTAAAAAAGTGCCACCTGACCTGTTGCGAAAACATTTACAAACAATCTTGTATCCCATTGATGCTTGGCAGCTCGGACATGAAGGATAGGGAGAAGACAACATGACAAAAATATCAGATTATAGGAAAAGATTCTCGTTAGCATGATAGGGAAATTGGAATGTTGCCTAACAGGCCCTGGGAAGGTCGTGCTGTGTGTGAAGCTGATCATTGGCACAAGCTTACTGACTGCCTGGGGTGCTCTGTGTGTGATGGAGTAGGAGGATCTTGAATGGCTCAGTGGAAGGCAAGTGCCATTTACTAAAAATAAGGAGAAGAGGAAATACCTGAATATTGTGTCAGCGTCCCACTGCTTTGGCTGACAGTGGTTAGTATTTAGAAACACAGCTGCTTGTCACTTAATCCATGTCCATGTAGGTTACTGACGCTTCATGAAAACCAAACCAACTTCTGCTGGTCATTAAAACATGTTTGTGGGGAGCACTTCAAGAAGAAATGATCCAAAAACCCTGCTCTGTGCATGCTGTAGGTTTTACAAGGTACTGAGTGATGCAGCTCAGTGTAGAGCTATTGATGTGGTTTCCCAGAAGGCATAATGACAAAATGGAGTTTTTGGCACCTCTTTGAAGCAAAAGCTATGACATGCAGATGGACACCTACAGACTGGGATATAAGCAATACAGAATTAGCTGTCCTTATTCCTGGAAAGCAGTGTAGCTGGTAGGTTTTGGTGAAGTCTTACTGCCTTTGTACAGTGCTAGAATCAGTTAACAGATAACCAGCAGTATAGCAGTTCAGCACAGAGACCTGCTGAGTAAAATACCAGTAGTGTGTGAATGCTCCAATATACATTTAATTCCTTGTTCAATAGAACTAATGAGTGAGGAAAGAACAACTAGAGGCCTCAAGGGAAGTAGCAAGATTTTTCTTAAGGTTATTTACTAGACACCTAAACCCAAAAAAATTGGTCAGTCAAAAAATGACTCATGCCTTTTTGTATCAGCTTGTCCATTATTTCAAAGGACTGACTTCTTTCTATTCCCATATCCCTATTACTACTTTAGGTTACGCTGAAACAAACAGACTTGCCAAATCTCTTGAGATTATTGAGAAATGTTTGAAGATACTTTATTTTCTGTTTTAAGTTTTGGTATCTTAGGTGAAAAATTTGCTAGTATTTTGCATTATTCTTACACAGCTTGAAAAAATTAAAAACTTGGAAATGAGAACTATTTCTAATGCTTAAATATTAGAAATAATGCACCACTGTTTATTCAGTTGATTTGTGCTGGAAGAGAATGATAGAATAACCTTAGGGGAGGTTTAGGCTGAATATTAGAAAAAGGTTCTTCTCCCAGTGGGTGGTTGGACACTGGAACAGGCTCCCCAGGGCAGTGGTCACAGCACCAAGCCTTACAGATCTCCAGAAGTGTGTGGACAATGCTCTCAGGCACAGGGTGTGACTCTTGGGGATGGTGCTGTGCAGGGTCAGGAGCTGGACTTTGACAATCCTTGTGGGTCCCTTCCAGCTCAGCATGTTCTGTGATTCAGAGTTGGAAGGGACCCACAAAGATGATTAAAGTCCAACTCCTGGCCCTGCACAGAACAACCCCAAAGGAAAGCCCCAAAAATTACACCATGTGTCTAAGAGCAGAATGAAAAATTTTGAGGAAAATCCAGTGGAAAGAGAGGGTGATGACAGAACGCATGGAAAGGAAAAGTTCAAGTTGTTCTTCTCTTTGTTCTTTCAGAGCACATTGTGCTCTCTCCCTCTGTACCCTGGCACTACAAGTACACTGTTAAATTACACAAAGCCAATGGAAAAGCAAGAAACATATTGCTTAAATTGCATTTTATTCTGTCAGTCTGACCTCTTCATGAAATCTGATAGATAAATGACTTCTGTTTTTTTCTGTCTAGAATTCCTCCAGTTCTCAAATGGTGCCTTAGACAGTTTCCTGTTTCATTTAGTACTGAAAATTGTTCTTAAGGTGTTTTTACTGAGCAGTATTATTGCATTGAGAAAAAAGACTTCAGCTGTGACCACAAATAAGACCTTTTTCCCTCAACAGGTTTCTGGCATAAGCAGCCATCGTAAAACTCTTTATACCTTAATAAAAGAAGGGAAGAAGGGAGGGCAGAGAGGAACTATCCTCCCTCTGTTGGAAACAGAGGTGTGCCTTCTGATGGACAATATAAGTAGTTCGTTGTTATTTGTTACACGTAGAACCTCCATGTGCAATATGTGCTTAAAAATATACACCGATATGATACTGCTATGGTTCAGTTTCCATTAGAATGGAAAAAAACACTGCCATTTGAAGATGTGTGTTGGTATAGCAGTGACTGTACTTAGAGGCAGACATCTGATGTCCTCCATAGCTCATCAAAAGATAGACATGAGGTTTACATGGCGCTTTTCAAATCATCATGAACGCTGTCATTGTACTCATCTATGATGGACGAGAAACAGGAGTTTGGTATTGCACCCATATCTTTGGGCATACTCCATACAACAGGAATTCAATCTTTACATAAAAATAACAAAGAACAGGGTTTTTTCTCTATCATTTAGCAACTGTACATGCTCACTTTTTCTGTGATAAATGTCAAAAAAATTACAGTCTACTGGAGGCATGGAATTGCATGTATCCATAGAATTAAACATTGATACCATCAGTTGCTGTTCTCAACAGGCTTTTTGGTTATATTAATCTTGTCAGTTCTATTTTACCTCATGAACTTTTGCAAGTAGAAGCTGGTGGAAATTTTGCTCTCTGATAGTTGAAAAGGTTTTTGAGGTTTCCTGAGCTCTCTGACCTTCCCATATGCCTATGGAGAAAAAAAAAGTTATAACAGTTCTAAAATGGAAAAACAAAGTGCTGTGTGATAAAACCACCTTTTTTCTTTTCAGTTACCCTTCAATTGCTTTTGAGAAGTTGGACGGGTGCAGATGTAAAAAAACTGGATTTAAAAACAAAAACCCAAATGCTTTGTTCCCCATTGCTACACTGCTGTTTGGCCAAACCATTGTGTGCTGAAGGTAAATTCCTACTATTTCGTGCATTCGAAGACTGATGGCTACAATTAAAATGCCAAACCAGCATTAACAGTAGGAATTACAGTAAAGATGACTGTAAAATGTTTCCTTTAACTATTTACTGACACGATAGAACTATCCTAATTAAACCATTAAGACAAATAAAAAGAAACATCTTTCAGCAATTGTGATGCTAGTGGTTGAGCAGAGCAGCTGCCTTGTACCACTGTGCAGTAATGACAGCAGCTAGAAATGGAATTGCTGTTGCCAGCTAGAACACAGGCACTTGAACCAGAACTTTTTGCTAGATGTCAGCTCTCTTGCAAGACTTTTGGCATGAGGCTTCAGTCATTAGGAATGACTCTAAATTAGTAGTGGAACACCAGGTGAGACATCTTCATGCAATTTAATGGGATTAGAGGTGTCTTGGAAGAGGGAGAAGTTTACTAGGCTATATTCCCTTCCTTTAATGGTGGAGTGTTTACTGTCTTCAGCACCACCTTTCTGTATCTGAGGGAGCCCAGGGCTCCAGACAAGAGTCTCCAAGCTGCATTCTAAAACAATTTTTTTTGTCTGGATCTGATATCTCGGTGAACTCTCCATCAAAACAAGACCCTGTACAAGACTGAAGCCTTGCTTCAGTAGAGGGCTGCTCTAATTGAAAAGCATATGGAGGTTTTTGGCTGTAAAGAAAGAGACGTGGATGTCTTTGTCTGGGGTGTATTTCTTTAAATCTCTTAAACTATTCTCCATTTCCCTAAAGACTATGGGAGTTTTCACTGTTCCAGTAAAATATGGGGTGCTTGAGCTTAAGCAGGCTACAGTGCTTCTTGACGGTAACACTAAGGTTACTCAATAACTCAGTATTTGATATTCCAAATTATTAATCTTTTGCATTTCTTCTTAAACTGGGAGTGCTTGCTTTCAGCGCATGGAACTTGAATGATTCTTTTCAGAATTATTTTTCAAGTAGTACCAGGGGAGGTTTAGATTGGATAATAGGAAAAATTTCTTCACAGAAATGGTTGTTAAGCCTTGGAAGAGGCTGCTGTGGTTGAATCACTAGCTCTGGAGGTTTAAAAGACGTGTAGGTGTGGTATTTAGGCATCTGATTTGGTGGTGGAATTGGCAGCATTAGGTTTACAGTAGGACTTAAGGGTTTTTTACTAGCCGAAATTATTCTATGATTCAAAGTACATGACCATAATATTAAGACCAACTAACTCTAAGTTTAATTAGCTGCTTTTCTGACATGGCTTGCCACTTCAACAGTTTGTGTGGTTATGGAAGAGTTGCTGCTAAGGCGAAGTTAATCCTCAAGAATGAGTGTCATGTCACTGAGGCAGCTGGCTATAATCCCTTCATAGTCACTAGTAGAAAAAAAGAGTTGAAAAATGGGATTTGTCGGATCCTTATAGGTGCACTTACCTTAGGATGAAATAATCAATTCCTTAGAAATAATCAATTCCTTTTCTTTGGCTGTTAAAGAAACTTAAATGATTATCCAAAATTGCCACCTATTATATCTACATTGTAGATGTAAAAAGGTTTCAGACAATTATAGAAATAGTGCTTACCTGGAATGCCTGTCTGATTAAAATTCATTAGGAAAATTGTTAGTTATTAAAAATATGCATAGATATATCTTGACTGAGTACTCTTACTTGACCTCTTACCATGTTAATAGTCCTGGTAAATTATTTCTATGTACAAATCCATTAGTGTGCAGCTGGTAATTGCTACCTATCACCATGCTTTAAGACTTAAGCACTAGCATTTAGAAAAAAGTTGTATTTCTGCCTTTTCTGTTCCTATTAAGTTTCCTGTGCTGGTCTAATTTATCATATGCACTTACAATCCTATAATGAAAACTCTTTCAAAGGATGTATAATACTCTTTGTGCCTCCTTTTGATTGCATTCTTATAATAGTTTTAAAGTAAGTCAATAAATAGCTCGATATTATTACTAGTTTCTGTATAAAATTTACAATTAAAGCATCTACTTGTTTGGTTGGGTTTTTTTTTAATCCAGTGTTCAGATCTTATAATAGTTTAGCAGTACTGAATATGCCTCTGAAAGCATGTTGAGTTTTTTTGGCTCTCTTCATTCTTACTCCCCCCATGGGGGTTCAATTGTGAAGAATAAGCCTGTGCAATGTTCATATACTCTTACTGGTGTCTTTTTTCTAAGAATGAGTCTCAGAACAGTGTGCAGAAACTGGTATTTCTTAATGCTGTGTGGAGTTTTAGTAGAATGAATGAAGTATGGTTAAGTTGAACTTGCTATCTTGCTGTCTGTTATTTTCCGGAAAAAAATTGCTCCTTGATATGATGTATGGAAAAAGAAAACCACAATCTAGTATCTTCAGAGAACAGATGAATTTGTGTTATGAAATCACATTGACTTTTGTGTTAACATGGAACTGAAGCTTTACAATTAAATGTAAAGCCTGAAGTGGCAGGCTTTTTTTGTTGTAGCAACAACATTATTGCTCGTTGACCTGACCTGTAAATTACAGCGAGGGTAATGCAACACACACACTTAATTTAATGGCTGTAGTCTGAGCGTTCATTAAATGATGAATAGGTGCCTCTAACACAGCCAAAGCTTTATTGTTTGAAAACGGTTCATCTCAGATGCAACATTTCAAGACTTGATTAAGGTAATTGTTGTAGTTGGCTACATTAGCTTGTTTGATGTATTGCCGTTTTATGTTTTCTTCATCTTAATTAGACAATATTTAACTACATCAACATTGTGTCTTTGAGTAATGGGAAGGAAGACCTGTTAGCTGCAAAGTTGTCTTCTGTTGCTTGCAGCTTAATTCTGAGAAGCATATGGCAGTAATCACACCGAAGGGCTTTGCCCCACTTGGGGTTCTCTCCTTACTTTAGACATCTTAATATATCGACGAGATCCAAGGAAGGGCTGGAACTTATGTTGCCTCTTGACACTACCTTTAGAGAGCAGGAGTGACTGTTTAGTTTCATTTGCAGTGTGGTTTTTTTGTTAATATAGGGAAATACATTTAAGTTGGGTCACTTTTCAAGCCTGCTAACCAAAGAAAATACTCAAACTCAAGCTGCTGGTATTGCAGAAGAGGCGTTAAATTAATGACCAGATTTTGTAGTTCTCTTTATATGCAGGTGTTTAACTCTAGGAAAATAAAGTCAAATTTTTAAATGCTGCTACCAAGAAAACACAATTTCTTTTGACTTTTTTTTTGTCTCAAACTAAGTGACAAACATTTGCTGCTGTGGCAGCTGGAGAAAAGCAAGGAGTAGGTAAGCAGCTGATACACGTATAAAGCTGATAAAAGAGTTAAACTGGACTTTGGACAGTAAAATGATCTCAACTGGTAAGCGCTAGAATTAGTGCAAGATTAAAAAAAGTCACCCGAACATAGCAAAATAAGCTTACAAGGGCACAGCTAATGTGCCATCTTACCCAAATGGTAATAGTGCCTCTGCAGCATGAAGATGTGTGCAAGAAAACATAAATTCCCTCCAAACTTGTAGCAATATAGCAACTGATAGTAACTGTTTTGAAATGAGGAAGAAGGGCAATTTATATTCACCACAGAAGTATCCATGGTGTTCTTCAGTTGGTGCTTCTGCGTTTAGCCACTTTTCCTTGAACAAGTGCTTCCTCACATTGCAAGGACAAATTTTATGTGCTTGAAATGCAAAAACAGGAAAAAAAATCCAGTGGTTTACCTGACATAAGAGAGACCACTTGGAAAAGAGCTCTACAAAGGCTTATGGTTCTTCAGTGCTACTGTCTTCTGGCTGTCAAGTATAAATAGTTCTTCAAATATTGTGTGAACTGTTATTGATAACCTAAAGCTAAAAATCATTGAGCTTATCAAAGTAAGACATTTTTTAAAGGATGAAGGATGTTTGGAAGATAATTGTAACTGTAAAGCAAACCTCAAAGAGACAAAACAGGTGTCACAGAAAAATGGCAATATTTTAGTTTTACTGGTTCCTACCTCTACTGTTTTTCTAATCTTAACACAGAAACCATCCCTTTCAAGTACTTCTAAAGCGTTTTCTAAAAACAGAAATGGAGACTCAAGAACTATGGCCATATTCAGCCTGAACCACATGACTGCTGGGCTTGCTGTTTGAAAGTCAGGGCAAGTTGGTGGTACAGTGCACTGCAGTTATGGGGTCACATTGCCTTGAGGCGAAGAGCACAGAACATATTAACACTGATGCAAAAATAGGTCTGATGCCACTTGCCACCTCTTGAAGTCATCCTGGAGATTAAGCTATAAAGGAAGCAGAATCTGATTAAAAGCAAGAAAGCACATAATGTCAGTTTTGATATTGGTGTCAGTTCTGCTCTAAAAGACAAATAGTGTCAGAGAGGTTCCTGTCAAAGGTTTGAATTATACTGCTAAAATCCATCAGTAATAACTTAGGGTGATTAGAGACAAACTCAGATGGAAACCTGAGAGAACAGTTATTCAAATGTGTTCTCTTTCCCTAAACAACCCCTGTGAGAATGCGTAGTGAAGTAAATTAGGCTTGTACACTGAAGTACACTTTTGTACTTCACTTTTTTCCAACTCTCCTTAACTTCTGCATGGGTAATACCTGTAAGCTTGGTTTGTGCAATGATCACAGTGGAACATAAGAATAGCTAGCTCCTTAAGTTCTCAATCTAATCAGCCAGCTCATTGCAGAAGGAAAAAAATTCTTACACTCCCAGCCTCAGGCTGTACGATTTGAGCAAGGTATGAGTTATCTGTTCAGCTTGACTTGAAGCTTTAATTTCTGAAAACAAAATTTGTTTTTAATTTCTTTAGGCTATTATATGATTAGAAGACAAAACAGAAATTAATGAAAAATAAAAGGGAAGTAATTTTTCTGACTGCTGTGAATTAATGTAAACTATAAAGGAGTAAGTTGTTGTTACACAAAGTAAACTGACCAGGAAACAAAAACATAAGCTTTGTGGAGTAGTTACTTAAAAGAGTTCACCTACTGCTCAAAAATACCAAGGGAGTAGTCCCTACATTTTATTCATGTTCATAATGCATGTATAACTAAAGGAAGTGACAGTTCCCAGACTAACAGCAGCAAAGCACAATTAAACAAGGGCCTCACAAAAGACTGGAGTTCATGGGTTTTATTGAGTTGGTGATTATTTTCCCTTTGGTGGATGTTCTCTTAATTTAAAAAAGCAGCAAATTCAGTATGAAGTACAAAACATGAACAGAAGAGACCAGCCATGTAGTTTTGTTAAATGAAATAAATAGTTGCTAAGATTTCCACTGAGCAGCCTGAAATGGGGGCTTTTCAAATGACCTAGGCTCGTAAAGATGAAGTCAAGAATTGTGGATGTACAGCCTCTAGCCCTGATTCCAGCTGGCAGTACAGGACAGGTGGTCCTGCCACCAGGCTCTATTTCATTCATCAGATGGAGTAGGCTGATGAAGCTGGCCTGTCTCACAGCCATAGATGTACTGTGTGTGGTCTTGGCAAGGTATTCCTGTGTCTGACAGAGCATTCCGGTTTTGAAATAGCTATTTAGAGAATATATATATAGGTCGTGGTGCTCACAAAAAAACTTTCAAGTTCCATTTCTAAAATATCCACTATCTTAATTTATTAGATAGACATGTCTTGTTGACAATTCCATATTGGATGTTTACTACAAACATTCTCAGTCGAGAAGAGCAATGCCATCTCCTAAAACATGTATAGATACAGCAAGATAGATCTGGGCAACATGTTCAGAAGCCTGCTGAGCATACTGTGTTCTTTGGGCTGACGTGGCACTTTAGGATGGCCTGTTTAGGATGGTGAAGGGGGAGGAGATTCTTGATTTTGCGATGCAAGATGAACACTGGGCATAGGGAAGGAAAGAGGAGGTCAAGATTGTGAATGCTGCAGGGTGTGTTTCCTACTTAAGTCATAGAATTATGGAATGTTGAGGGATTGAAACGTGTTGCATTGCTTGGTTTGGTTTAGCAAGCCACAGCCTTCTCGGAAAGCACTGTGAGGCTGCTTAGGATAGAGCGGCAGTTCCGCTCTTCCGTAGTCCTTCCAGACAGCCCTGCACACCTGCTCCTGCTAGCTGTCGGCTCTGCAATACGGTAACAGTGAAGGAGGCGAGAAGTGTCTCTCCATGTGGGTCTCAGAAAAACTTTTATTGCACGGTGACAGGCCAATTCCCAGAGGCAGAAAGAACCACACGGTCCGGGAGGTTGGCGGCTTATATGGGGAGGAGGGAGGCGGGGAAAGCATGTGGACGAATGATCTCAGGGCACAGGGGTGATACATGGGCAGAGTTGGGGTACTGGAACCAATAAGGATAACCAGAGGGAGTGGCCAGGGCTAGGGGCAGGGGCAGGGGCAGAATACAGCACCACAGAAAGGGACTTTAAGGATCATCTAGTCCAAAGCCCCCAGTAGGCCAGGCTGTTCAAGGCCTTATCCAACCAGGCCTTGAACACAGTGTCTCACGACCCTCACAGTAAAGAATTCTTTCCAAATATCTAACCTTAATTTCCCCTCTTTCAGTTTATACCCATTACTCCTTGTCCTCTCACTGCAGTTCTGATGATGAGTCTCTCTCCAGCTTCCCTGTAGCCCCCTTCAGATATTGGAAGATGCTGTGAGGTNTGAGCAAGGTATGAGTTATCTGTTCAGCTTGACTTGAAGCTTTAATTTCTGAAAACAAAATTTGTTTTTAATTTCTTTAGGCTATTATATGATTAGAAGACAAAACAGAAATTAATGAAAAATAAAAGGGAAGTAATTTTTCTGACTGCTGTGAATTAATGTAAACTATAAAGGAGTAAGTTGTTGTTACACAAAGTAAACTGACCAGGAAACAAAAACATAAGCTTTGTGGAGTAGTTACTTAAAAGAGTTCACCTACTGCTCAAAAATACCAAGGGAGTAGTCCCTACATTTTATTCATGTTCATAATGCATGTATAACTAAAGGAAGTGACAGTTCCCAGACTAACAGCAGCAAAGCACAATTAAACAAGGGCCTCACAAAAGACTGGAGTTCATGGGTTTTATTGAGTTGGTGATTATTTTCCCTTTGGTGGATGTTCTCTTAATTTAAAAAAGCAGCAAATTCAGTATGAAGTACAAAACATGAACAGAAGAGACCAGCCATGTAGTTTTGTTAAATGAAATAAATAGTTGCTAAGATTTCCACTGAGCAGCCTGAAATGGGGGCTTTTCAAATGACCTAGGCTCGTAAAGATGAAGTCAAGAATTGTGGATGTACAGCCTCTAGCCCTGATTCCAGCTGGCAGTACAGGACAGGTGGTCCTGCCACCAGGCTCTACTTCATTCATCAGATGGAGTAGGCTGATGAAGCTGGCCTGTCTCACAGCCATAGATGTACTGTGTGTGGTCTTGGCAAGGTATTCCTGTGTCTGACAGAGCATTCCGGTTTTGAAATAGCTATTTAGAGAATATATATATAGGTCGTGGTGCTCACAAAAAAACTTTCAAGTTCCATTTCTAAAATATCCACTATCTTAATTTATTAGATAGACATGTCTTGTTGACAATTCCATATTGGATGTTTACTACAAACATTCTCAGTCGAGAAGAGCAATGCCATCTCCTAAAACATGTATAGATACAGCAAGATAGATCTGGGCAACATGTTCAGAAGCCTGCTGAGCATACTGTGTTCTTTGGGCTGACGTGGCACTTTAGGATGGCCTGTTTAGGATGGTGAAGGGGGAGGAGATTCTTGATTTTGCGATGCAAGATGAACACTGGGCATAGGGAAGGAAAGAGGAGGTCAAGATTGTGAATGCTGCAGGGTGTGTTTCCTACTTAAGTCATAGAATTATGGAATGTTGAGGGATTGAAACGTGTTGCATTGCTTGGTTTGGTTTAGCAAGCCACAGCCTTCTCGGAAAGCACTGTGAGGCTGCTTAGGATAGAGTGGCAGTTCCGCTCTTCCGTAGTCCTTCCAGACAGCCCTGCACACCTGCTCCTGCTAGCTGTCGGCTCTGCAATACGGTAACAGTGAAGGAGGCGAGAAGTGTCTCTCCATGTGGGTCTCAGAAAAACTTTTATTGCACGGTGACAGGCCAATTCCCAGAGGCAGAAAGAACCACACGGTCCGGGAGGTTGGCGGCTTATATGGGGAGGAGGGAGGCGGGGAAAGCATGTGGACGAATGATCTCAGGGCACAGGGGTGATACATGGGCAGAGTTGGGGTACTGGAACCAATAAGGATAACCAGAGGGAGTGGCCAGGGCTAGGGGCAGGGGCAGGGGCAGAATACAGCACCACAGAAAGGGACTTTAAGGATCATCTAGTCCAAAGCCCCCAGTAGGCCAGGCTGTTCAAGGCCTTATCCAACCAGGCCTTGAACACAGTGTCTCACGACCCTCACAGTAAAGAATTCTTTCCAAATATCTAACCTTAATTTCCCCTCTTTCAGTTTATACCCATTACTCCTTGTCCTCTCACTGCAGTTCTGATGATGAGTCTCTCTCCAGCTTCCCTGTAGCCCCCTTCAGATATTGGAAGATGCTGTGAGGTATCCAGATAACCTACTCTTCTCCAGGCTGAACAGCTCCAACTTTCTCAGCCTGTCTTTGTAAGGGAGTTGCTCCAACCCTCTTATNGTAAGTTGTTGTTACACAAAGTAAACTGACCAGGAAACAAAAACATAAGCTTTGTGGAGTAGTTACTTAAAAGAGTTCACCTACTGCTCAAAAATACCAAGGGAGTAGTCCCTACATTTTATTCATGTTCATAATGCATGTATAACTAAAGGAAGTGACAGTTCCCAGACTAACAGCAGCAAAGCACAATTAAACAAGGGCCTCACAAAAGACTGGAGTTCATGGGTTTTATTGAGTTGGTGATTATTTTCCCTTTGGTGGATGTTCTCTTAATTTAAAAAAGCAGCAAATTCAGTATGAAGTACAAAACATGAACAGAAGAGACCAGCCATGTAGTTTTGTTAAATGAAATAAATAGTTGCTAAGATTTCCACTGAGCAGCCTGAAATGGGGGCTTTTCAAATGACCTAGGCTCGTAAAGATGAAGTCAAGAATTGTGGATGTACAGCCTCTAGCCCTGATTCCAGCTGGCAGTACAGGACAGGTGGTCCTGCCACCAGGCTCTACTTCATTCATCAGATGGAGTAGGCTGATGAAGCTGGCCTGTCTCACAGCCATAGATGTACTGTGTGTGGTCTTGGCAAGGTATTCCTGTGTCTGACAGAGCATTCCGGTTTTGAAATAGCTATTTAGAGAATATATATATAGGTCGTGGTGCTCACAAAAAAACTTTCAAGTTCCATTTCTAAAATATCCACTATCTTAATTTATTAGATAGACATGTCTTGTTGACAATTCCATATTGGATGTTTACTACAAACATTCTCAGTCGAGAAGAGCAATGCCATCTCCTAAAACATGTATAGATACAGCAAGATAGATCTGGGCAACATGTTCAGAAGCCTGCTGAGCATACTGTGTTCTTTGGGCTGACGTGGCACTTTAGGATGGCCTGTTTAGGATGGTGAAGGGGGAGGAGATTCTTGATTTTGCGATGCAAGATGAACACTGGGCATAGGGAAGGAAAGAGGAGGTCAAGATTGTGAATGCTGCAGGGTGTGTTTCCTACTTAAGTCATAGAATTATGGAATGTTGAGGGATTGAAACGTGTTGCATTGCTTGGTTTGGTTTAGCAAGCCACAGCCTTCTCGGAAAGCACTGTGAGGCTGCTTAGGATAGAGTGGCAGTTCCGCTCTTCCGTAGTCCTTCCAGACAGCCCTGCACACCTGCTCCTGCTAGCTGTCGGCTCTGCAATACGGTAACAGTGAAGGAGGCGAGAAGTGTCTCTCCATGTGGGTCTCAGAAAAACTTTTATTGCACGGTGACAGGCCAATTCCCAGAGGCAGAAAGAACCACACGGTCCGGGAGGTTGGCGGCTTATATGGGGAGGAGGGAGGCGGGGAAAGCATGTGGACGAATGATCTCAGGGCACAGGGGTGATACATGGGCAGAGTTGGGGTACTGGAACCAATAAGGATAACCAGAGGGAGTGGCCAGGGCTAGGGGCAGGGGCAGGGGCAGAATACAGCACCACAGAAAGGGACTTTAAGGATCATCTAGTCCAAAGCCCCCAGTAGGCCAGGCTGTTCAAGGCCTTATCCAACCAGGCCTTGAACACAGTGTCTCACGACCCTCACAGTAAAGAATTCTTTCCAAATATCTAACCTTAATTTCCCCTCTTTCAGTTTATACCCATTACTCCTTGTCCTCTCACTGCAGTTCTGATGATGAGTCTCTCTCCAGCTTCCCTGTAGCCCCCTTCAGATATTGGAAGATGCTGTGAGGTATCCAGATAACCTACTCTTCTCCAGGCTGAACAGCTCCAACTTTCTCAGCCTGTCTTTGTAAGGGAGTTGCTCCAACCCTCTTATCAACTGCATGGCCTCCTCTGGACTTGCTCCAACAGTTCCATGTCCTCCTTATGTTGGAGACACCAGCACTGGACTCAGTACTCCAAGTGATTTCTCACAAGAGCAAAGTAGAGAGAGAGAATCANAACTAAAGGAAGTGACAGTTCCCAGACTAACAGCAGCAAAGCACAATTAAACAAGGGCCTCACAAAAGACTGGAGTTCATGGGTTTTATTGAGTTGGTGATTATTTTCCCTTTGGTGGATGTTCTCTTAATTTAAAAAAGCAGCAAATTCAGTATGAAGTACAAAACATGAACAGAAGAGACCAGCCATGTAGTTTTGTTAAATGAAATAAATAGTTGCTAAGATTTCCACTGAGCAGCCTGAAATGGGGGCTTTTCAAATGACCTAGGCTCGTAAAGATGAAGTCAAGAATTGTGGATGTACAGCCTCTAGCCCTGATTCCAGCTGGCAGTACAGGACAGGTGGTCCTGCCACCAGGCTCTACTTCATTCATCAGATGGAGTAGGCTGATGAAGCTGGCCTGTCTCACAGCCATAGATGTACTGTGTGTGGTCTTGGCAAGGTATTCCTGTGTCTGACAGAGCATTCCGGTTTTGAAATAGCTATTTAGAGAATATATATATAGGTCGTGGTGCTCACAAAAAAACTTTCAAGTTCCATTTCTAAAATATCCACTATCTTAATTTATTAGATAGACATGTCTTGTTGACAATTCCATATTGGATGTTTACTACAAACATTCTCAGTCGAGAAGAGCAATGCCATCTCCTAAAACATGTATAGATACAGCAAGATAGATCTGGGCAACATGTTCAGAAGCCTGCTGAGCATACTGTGTTCTTTGGGCTGACGTGGCACTTTAGGATGGCCTGTTTAGGATGGTGAAGGGGGAGGAGATTCTTGATTTTGCGATGCAAGATGAACACTGGGCATAGGGAAGGAAAGAGGAGGTCAAGATTGTGAATGCTGCAGGGTGTGTTTCCTACTTAAGTCATAGAATTATGGAATGTTGAGGGATTGAAACGTGTTGCATTGCTTGGTTTGGTTTAGCAAGCCACAGCCTTCTCGGAAAGCACTGTGAGGCTGCTTAGGATAGAGTGGCAGTTCCGCTCTTCCGTAGTCCTTCCAGACAGCCCTGCACACCTGCTCCTGCTAGCTGTCGGCTCTGCAATACGGTAACAGTGAAGGAGGCGAGAAGTGTCTCTCCATGTGGGTCTCAGAAAAACTTTTATTGCACGGTGACAGGCCAATTCCCAGAGGCAGAAAGAACCACACGGTCCGGGAGGTTGGCGGCTTATATGGGGAGGAGGGAGGCGGGGAAAGCATGTGGACGAATGATCTCAGGGCACAGGGGTGATACATGGGCAGAGTTGGGGTACTGGAACCAATAAGGATAACCAGAGGGAGTGGCCAGGGCTAGGGGCAGGGGCAGGGGCAGAATACAGCACCACAGAAAGGGACTTTAAGGATCATCTAGTCCAAAGCCCCCAGTAGGCCAGGCTGTTCAAGGCCTTATCCAACCAGGCCTTGAACACAGTGTCTCACGACCCTCACAGTAAAGAATTCTTTCCAAATATCTAACCTTAATTTCCCCTCTTTCAGTTTATACCCATTACTCCTTGTCCTCTCACTGCAGTTCTGATGATGAGTCTCTCTCCAGCTTCCCTGTAGCCCCCTTCAGATATTGGAAGATGCTGTGAGGTATCCAGATAACCTACTCTTCTCCAGGCTGAACAGCTCCAACTTTCTCAGCCTGTCTTTGTAAGGGAGTTGCTCCAACCCTCTTATCAACTGCATGGCCTCCTCTGGACTTGCTCCAACAGTTCCATGTCCTCCTTATGTTGGAGACACCAGCACTGGACTCAGTACTCCAAGTGATTTCTCACAAGAGCAAAGTAGAGAGAGAGAATCACCTCCTTTGACCTGCTGGCCACACTGCTTTGGATGCAGCCCAGGATTTTGTTGGCGTTCTGGGCTGCAAGCACTCACTGGCAGCTCATGGTGAGCTGTTCACTAGCCATCACCCCCAAATCTTTCTCTGCATGGCTGCCCTGAATCGCTTCTCTGCCCAGCCTGTGGGTGTGCTGGGATTGCCCCAACCTAGGTGTAGGACCTTGCTCTTATTTTGTTGAACTTCATGAAGTTTGCGTGGGCCCACTTCTCCAGGCTGTCTAGGTCCCTCTGGATGGCATCCGTTCCCTCCAGCACGTGACTGCACCACACAGCTCATCAGTGAACTTGCCAAGAGTGCATTCGACCCCACCGTCTGTGTCCCCTACAAAGATGTCACTCTGAAGCTTTTCACAATAGCTTCAGTGATGTATCTTGTTGGAACAACCCTTCTCTGTGTTAGGAATAATTTAACCAGGAAATGAGGTCCTCCTACAAAGGCTTTGCATTGTGCTGTCATCCTCTGCATGTTGCACTGAAGAGCAGAACAAGTCAAGCAATAGAAAAACTCATCTATTATCAACTCCTTCACAAATTTATTTTAATGTNTATTATATGATTAGAAGACAAAACAGAAATTAATGAAAAATAAAAGGGAAGTAATTTTTCTGACTGCTGTGAATTAATGTAAACTATAAAGGAGTAAGTTGTTGTTACACAAAGTAAACTGACCAGGAAACAAAAACATAAGCTTTGTGGAGTAGTTACTTAAAAGAGTTCACCTACTGCTCAAAAATACCAAGGGAGTAGTCCCTACATTTTATTCATGTTCATAATGCATGTATAACTAAAGGAAGTGACAGTTCCCAGACTAACAGCAGCAAAGCACAATTAAACAAGGGCCTCACAAAAGACTGGAGTTCATGGGTTTTATTGAGTTGGTGATTATTTTCCCTTTGGTGGATGTTCTCTTAATTTAAAAAAGCAGCAAATTCAGTATGAAGTACAAAACATGAACAGAAGAGACCAGCCATGTAGTTTTGTTAAATGAAATAAATAGTTGCTAAGATTTCCACTGAGCAGCCTGAAATGGGGGCTTTTCAAATGACCTAGGCTCGTAAAGATGAAGTCAAGAATTGTGGATGTACAGCCTCTAGCCCTGATTCCAGCTGGCAGTACAGGACAGGTGGTCCTGCCACCAGGCTCTACTTCATTCATCAGATGGAGTAGGCTGATGAAGCTGGCCTGTCTCACAGCCATAGATGTACTGTGTGTGGTCTTGGCAAGGTATTCCTGTGTCTGACAGAGCATTCCGGTTTTGAAATAGCTATTTAGAGAATATATATATAGGTCGTGGTGCTCACAAAAAAACTTTCAAGTTCCATTTCTAAAATATCCACTATCTTAATTTATTAGATAGACATGTCTTGTTGACAATTCCATATTGGATGTTTACTACAAACATTCTCAGTCGAGAAGAGCAATGCCATCTCCTAAAACATGTATAGATACAGCAAGATAGATCTGGGCAACATGTTCAGAAGCCTGCTGAGCATACTGTGTTCTTTGGGCTGACGTGGCACTTTAGGATGGCCTGTTTAGGATGGTGAAGGGGGAGGAGATTCTTGATTTTGCGATGCAAGATGAACACTGGGCATAGGGAAGGAAAGAGGAGGTCAAGATTGTGAATGCTGCAGGGTGTGTTTCCTACTTAAGTCATAGAATTATGGAATGTTGAGGGATTGAAACGTGTTGCATTGCTTGGTTTGGTTTAGCAAGCCACAGCCTTCTCGGAAAGCACTGTGAGGCTGCTTAGGATAGAGTGGCAGTTCCGCTCTTCCGTAGTCCTTCCAGACAGCCCTGCACACCTGCTCCTGCTAGCTGTCGGCTCTGCAATACGGTAACAGTGAAGGAGGCGAGAAGTGTCTCTCCATGTGGGTCTCAGAAAAACTTTTATTGCACGGTGACAGGCCAATTCCCAGAGGCAGAAAGAACCACACGGTCCGGGAGGTTGGCGGCTTATATGGGGAGGAGGGAGGCGGGGAAAGCATGTGGACGAATGATCTCAGGGCACAGGGGTGATACATGGGCAGAGTTGGGGTACTGGAACCAATAAGGATAACCAGAGGGAGTGGCCAGGGCTAGGGGCAGGGGCAGGGGCAGAATACAGCACCACAGAAAGGGACTTTAAGGATCATCTAGTCCAAAGCCCCCAGTAGGCCAGGCTGTTCAAGGCCTTATCCAACCAGGCCTTGAACACAGTGTCTCACGACCCTCACAGTAAAGAATTCTTTCCAAATATCTAACCTTAATTTCCCCTCTTTCAGTTTATACCCATTACTCCTTGTCCTCTCACTGCAGTTCTGATGATGAGTCTCTCTCCAGCTTCCCTGTAGCCCCCTTCAGATATTGGAAGATGCTGTGAGGTATCCAGATAACCTACTCTTCTCCAGGCTGAACAGCTCCAACTTTCTCAGCCTGTCTTTGTAAGGGAGTTGCTCCAACCCTCTTATCAACTGCATGGCCTCCTCTGGACTTGCTCCAACAGTTCCATGTCCTCCTTATGTTGGAGACACCAGCACTGGACTCAGTACTCCAAGTGATTTCTCACAAGAGCAAAGTAGAGAGAGAGAATCACCTCCTTTGACCTGCTGGCCACACTGCTTTGGATGCAGCCCAGGATTTTGTTGGCGTTCTGGGCTGCAAGCACTCACTGGCAGCTCATGGTGAGCTGTTCACTAGCCATCACCCCCAAATCTTTCTCTGCATGGCTGCCCTGAATCGCTTCTCTGCCCAGCCTGTGGGTGTGCTGGGATTGCCCCAACCTAGGTGTAGGACCTTGCTCTTATTTTGTTGAACTTCATGAAGTTTGCGTGGGCCCACTTCTCCAGGCTGTCTAGGTCCCTCTGGATGGCATCCGTTCCCTCCAGCACGTGACTGCACCACACAGCTCATCAGTGAACTTGCCAAGAGTGCATTCGACCCCACCGTCTGTGTCCCCTACAAAGATGTCACTCTGAAGCTTTTCACAATAGCTTCAGTGATGTATCTTGTTGGAACAACCCTTCTCTGTGTTAGGAATAATTTAACCAGGAAATGAGGTCCTCCTACAAAGGCTTTGCATTGTGCTGTCATCCTCTGCATGTTGCACTGAAGAGCAGAACAAGTCAAGTAATAGAAAAACTCATCTATTATCAACTCCTTCACAAATTTATTTTAATGTTGTTTTTTTAGAGGGTGTTTTAGGGGGTGAATACTGATGAGCATGTCACAGATGCTTGCTAGTATAAATTAAGATCATACGAGGTCTAAAATGTTCCTCAGAAAATGAGCTTGCCAATAAGCCAGTGGAAGGCCTGTCTGAGCAGTAAAGCAGTCTGCAGTGAAGAGATGCACACAAGTTCCAAGTGAAGCCAGAGGCAGGCTATTTGTGATAACAGATTCTGTGCAGAACAATTTGGTTTATTAACAAGTTTGAAGTGTTAACCAGCCACTCACCTTTGCCTACTGAGTTTATTCTGCTTAGCTGTAATTTTGTCCATGGGTAGTGCATAGGCAGTGTTTGAGAATGCTGTTCTATTCTTCCCATCTGGGAAGAGGAAGAGAGGTTTTTAAAGACCAGAGGGCATTATTTGCCAAGTAAACTGGCCCAAAAATCACATGCAACACAAGTACACAATATCTTGCCATTTCAAGAGAAGAAAACGTTATAGTGGTTTGTGTTGAAGAAAAATGCACTATCTTGCACAAACACCTCCCCCCCGCCCCGATATGCATTTTGCCACACACTTGTAAGAGCCCAGTTTCACCACCAATTCCAAGTCCCACACTTCAAGTCATGTGGGCCAGTTACTGCCCAGATAGAAGCAAAAAGACTGATTGGAAGTCAAGAATGAGGAGGAGGTTATGAGGACCTACTGAAAAACTGGGGGTTTTTTTAACTAATGAAAAGACTAAGGGACTTTAAGCCTTCAAATGAATGTAAAATGTTGTTGGGAAGATGAAAGCAATGACCTACACTTGCCCTACAAAAATGGGGTAAAGAAGTCATAAGCTAGAACTGCAGCAAAATATGTTTAGGGTAGGACTGAGTTAAACTTTCTAAGGATTAAGCTAATTAAACATGGAATTAGGTTTTCTGTGGAGCTGGTACAATTTCTAGTAAAGGTGGTGGGAGATGAGTTTACACTTCCATCAGTGAGAATGATTTGGAGCCTTTTAGCTTGCCCCAAGGTGAGAGCTCTCCTGGGACAACTTCCAAGGCTGTGTGATGTTTCTTTTGCAGTTTAGAATATCCTCAGCAAGATCATGGTATCTGTCTTAGGCCAAGCTGAAGGGCTGCTCATGATAACTATGACAACCACATGCATTACCTTTCTTCTTATGTTGAACAATATATCCTCATGTATGAGATGCTTAGTAAGTTTTTTTTCTTTAGGGTGTTCCCTTTTTCAGACCTTTTTCCTGTTGACCTAAGTAACATGCCAAGTTAAGCAAAATCTCTGACAATTGTCTGTGAATGATTGATTGAAATAAATTGACAAGTTCAGTAATTGAAATTATGTATATAAGAAAGATAAATGGAGCTGAAAGAATTAAATTGCTATATTATGATGATTTAAAACATTGGGAGGGTCTGCTTGTTTCCATGAAATTCAAATAGGTTTGTAATCTAGAAGAATATTTTAAATTTATAGTCTAGATGAAGCTTTATTTTTACACTTCTTGTGACAGAACACTTTTTTTTCAGTTATTGTTAGTAAATGTTATTGCTGAGTTGCATTTACCATCCTGTTATGGCTATGTGAATTTGGGAAAAACTTCATGTTCAACAGCTAACTGAATTTCTTACTGTGACAAGGCACTTCAGAACCTAGTCAGAGCCTCAATACCAAGTAAATGAGCCAGTGCTTGAAACTTCAATGGCTCAGAGTGAGACTAATCAAGCCTGCATCATGGTCTATTTGAGAGCTCAGTAGCTGCTCTGCATCCAGTGTATTAAAATTGGGAAATTGAGTCCCACTTGGGTCTAGACAAGGAATGATTGACCATGCTTTGTTTGAAGGTAGACAGATGAGCAGAATTAGCTGCCTGTGCTAGGGTTTGACCCACATTCCTCTCAGTGTGCAGAATTTCTGGTTTCCTGACAGCACTGTCTTTGTGTTGCAGTGCCCCTATCTTAACCAATAAAGTGAGGGCCTCAAAAGCAAGATTAGCCAGGACCAAAACATCCATCCCTTACCTGTTAATACCTTAGTATATACTCCTATGTACCTTTCTTGTTATGTAGTTGAAGTCTAAAACTTCGACCAAAGCTTAAGTGTACAAGTTGAAAACTCCTGCAATTGATAAAAAACAATAATCGGGAAACTATTGAGGTAGAAGCTGTGGATTTTTCTTCTTTGACTGGTTTAGTGACTTATTTTCCTGCATCAGTTTTGATCATGCATGAAATATGTCTGTGGCTCCAGGTCAAACAAAGAAAAGCTCTTTTGTAGCCCTGAAATAAAAAGGAAAGGGCTTTGTTTTATGTAATATTATTGTTTAATATTTCAGAATTAATAGTGATGCAACTTTGCTCCAGATTCTAATATAAGCTTCTCAGGGATGTCTGAATTGTGCTGAATCCACTAGAATAAACCCCAAAAAACTTCACTGCTTGATTATTTTTGTATCACTTTCTGAGAAATTTGCAATTCCTAAATAGATATTCTTGGCTTTAGAACAAATCTGAAATATGCATTGGTAGTGACAATATTTCTATTAAATGATTTATGCTGAATAGTTGATTTACATGGTGGATAAACTTATTTTCTGCTGTTAATCTTCAGCAAGGAAGAGGCAAAGAGGCTGGCTATAAGGTCACAAGTCAAGCCAGATCGCTTGGCTGTGACATGCTTGTCAAGTCTTCTAACCTAAGTTTCTGCATTTTTTCAGCAGGCAAAGAGTCCCCATGCTCTGTTTAAACTGCTTAAGAAAAAGATCTGGGCTTTATTTGCCTTGAGTCAGTTTGCTGCATATGGCTCTTTTATGTTGTATGTATTTCTTCAGATGCTAGGTGCAAGGTGCAAATTTCATGTATTTTTTTGACAACACATGTCCTGCAAATTTTAGTAACACAGCAGTGTTACTTTTAATAGTAGTACAGACAAGAGCATCATTGTCAGCAAGTCCAAGGGAATAATGTGGAAACACATGCTTCTGACTGTGTTTGCTTGAGGCAAGTGAGAACATTGTATACAAATAAAGCTTCCGAGGCTGTACAGGAGTTAAAAAATAAAATGTGTTTATGGATTATGTTGATACTAAAGCCCAGCATAACAAGGTTCTTGGAGTAGGTACACGACTTTTAGTGCCCATAAGGCAGACTGCATTATACTTACCTTGATGGAGTACACGGAGTACTTTGATCCTCTGCTACATTGCCAGCAGCCAGAAAACCTTAGCTTTATCTGTTGCATCTTTCTATGAAACCACTTTAAGATCTGTTCAGTAATTAAACACTTAAAGTTCTGTATCATAGTTTGAGCTATATCATACAAGCAGGCTGTTTCTTTACAGAAGATTTTCCACCAGACAGCATAGGGATAAATATATTTAAAAGAATGCAGAGAGAACTGTTCTGGTCATAGAAAGGGAAGAATCCAGAAAAAAAAATCAAAGACTTTATTTATGGGGAGGAAAAATTATTCATTGCTTTCCTGTCATTTACAGAAACACGCTTTATGTACTGTCCTGCAGAATTTTATCTTGATTTAATGCAATAGGCTGTGGAGGCTGCTGATGATTAAGTAGAAAAGCATATTTATGGATGGCTAGGTGTGATCTAAGTGACTACTAAGAAAATCCATGCTTTCTATATTTATTCTGGGCAATGGAAATGAAATGTAAAAAGTAAAGAGAAAATCAGCTCTCCTGTAGCTGGACTGTTGCAATGTAAACTGTTTAAATGAAATTCTTAACTCAATTATTGACAGAGATTTTGATAATGGAAAATAAAAATTAGATGAGCTTACAGCTTCCAAGTATACCAGAAAAAGCATGCTTATTACCAGGATGTCTTCACCCATGTTAATGCATAGTTCCTTAGGTACGATTATTGAAAAATTATATTCTATTAATTGTTCCAAACATGTGTAAAGCTACCTATCCCCTAGTGTAACAAATCTGCTATATTTATGGTGGTGATGATTAGGCTTTTTTTTGCAAAATGATTATGGAGATCAGCATGAATGTATTAATTGATCTCTTTGTACATTCACTTCTCAATTCAGTATTTTGAGTTGTATTAGGAACTAATAAGCCAATGAAGTTAAGAAAATGACTATTTCCAGACCTATGTCTAATAACTTCCCATGGTGACAAAGGTAGGTTTTTTTTAGGTAGTGGCCTAAGCTGTTATGTCAGCATCAAGTAAATCCAGTATCATTGATGACTGAAGGAATTAGGAAACATTTCCTGTAATGACCAGAGAGAAAAAGCAGAGATACTCTTTATTGTGCTTCTCAATCTTTAGAGACTAGATTAATCTAAATTTTGGCCTTTAAAGATGTCGCTAGTGAGCAGAGTCCCAGTGAGAAATGACATGGATGGTTTATAAAGATAAGAAAACCGACACTTTATTATTTTACAGATGCGCTTATATACCTTAGCACGCTGGACTGACATAAGGTTATTGGTTAACTGACCAGCCACCCCCCAGAGGGATTGGCTGCACACAGTAACTCTTACCTCATGTATTTTCTTCCTTGGTATCATAACAATACCACAGTTTACAATTTCTCTGAACTGTTTTCCCACAGTGTCCGTGAGAAAGCAAGGCTTTCACACAGAGGCCTGTCAGAAAACTAAAATCTCCCTGCACCCAGGCCTTTAACATCCACATAAAGATGTTTTAAATAATTACTACATTGTTAGTGGCCAACTTGAAATGAGATTTAATAGCAGGTTAAAACTTGAAGGTACAAATTTTTCCTTAGGTATCTTTTTGGTTTTATTTTATTTTCCCCTGCAAGAGAATAGATGAGATAAAGCACATTTTTTGCTTTCTTTTAGCTGTTTTATCTTCTTCTGGACTTCCTCAACAAAATTTCTGGTGTTTTTTGGGTCTGTACAGGCTATTAGTTTTACAGACAGGCCAAAAAGTTGACAGCTACCTGTAGTATGCACTTCTATCGGAGCGTAAGTGCACTCTCTGGTGTGAATGCTTCTTTCTATAGCAGTAATAGTGTGTATTGAAGTAACATATAATAAAATGCAAGTAAAACTCAAGTAAATTATGAGGAGTGTAAACTAGATACTTGGAAACCCTTAAAGCTTATTAAAGCAAAGTGTGTCAAAATACTTGCATAAACTGAACTTCCTTCTCCATCAGAGAACTCTAATATGACATGACACATGGAAATTGATTATATAAGTGAATTTGTAAATACAAATGTGCTGCTCTAAATGATATCCAAATCAACTTTGAGAGCCCAAGTAATTTTTTAAAAACCTGATTCTGATTCAAGGTGTGGTTTCATCCTGGTGTGATTTAAGATTGCTTTGTCACATGCCCCTGTGGAGTTTTCCTATTTGCTCACCAGTGAGGGAGTTAATTTTATTAACTTGATGCAAATACATGTATTTTTAAAATTGTTAACTTTCACCTAATACAATCTAGTGGTTTGGGAGCTCCCCCCTGCTTCAACTGGAAATATGCCTAAAAAAGGCTAGTTAAAAAACAACATTTAAATGCAGTTCTGCTTATTTGGAATGTAGTATTTTGTATATAGGGATATAATTTACTTCATTTTTTCGTTATTCTTGGATGTTGAGCATGGTGACAAAAAATTACTCCCCAAAAAATCAAACAATTTCATTACAGCTTATATCATATAACATAAGGATATGTTTTCCTTTTTGACAGTCTGGAAGGTATCGGTAATCCAAGTTTAAGGATTTCTGCACAGTGGGGATAATTCCATGGAGTTCTAGTTTTTGAGAGGACTTTTTAATTTCTTTGTTCTTGTAAAACCCCCACGAAGTGCAATAGAAAGAAATGAATGAAAGCAACACTAAAACTGCGAATGGAACATGTTGGTACTCTTACGACTGGTCTTGAAATAGAGCACTTAAACCCTGAAGTATTAGAAATCTCATTCATTAGCATTTGTTTTGACTGAGACTTTCCTTTCCTGAGGACAGAGTCTGACCAACAGCACTTAATTTTAAAATCTGTTACATTTTTTGCTTACTGGAACCAAGATATGTCCATGTTAATGAGAAGATGCTGTCTGCTCAGCATTTATGTAGTTCTGTTATTTTTACTCTTTGAAATAATAGGCATGGAGTGGGAGTATATGAGATCCTGCTCAGAAACTATAAAATCTCAGTTACCCACTTGAGAACCTTTTAAATAATAAATGAGATAGCTGTGGTTCAAGGCTTTTTCTCCTGACAGCCTAAGATACCTTCTTGCTATCTTCTTTCTCTATCGAACAGATACTGTTTTTGTAGAATGCAAAGCCCCTTCAAGGGCACTTAGAATTTACTGACCCGCTCTTGATTTAGACTTCTGGATTTGTCAGCATGTCCTGTGTTGTGTTGGCTACTAATTATGGAGGGAGAGAGGGAAGGAATCAGAAGTGTGCCACCCTCATCTGAGCATGAAGTTAAGGTCTGTTCTCTCAGGGTGCTGACCATCTCTCCTCTACTCTCAGTAGAAGCAGAGGTCTGTGGGGTTATTCTGAGTGCTACTGGAAGGTACTGATAGTTGAAGGAGTTGCACAAATGCTCTCATGTTTGGTGTGATGATGCATCAAGATGTGGCTCTTCTGATATCTCCTGAGCAGGAGAGAAATAAGAGCAAAAACCTGCTGTTCCTGCTATCTAGTATAAATATCCATCTGATTTAATTGATGTTACTACATCTGAGTCCTAGATGTGATTCAAAGCAAACTTCCTTCCTGACCACATCCATCTTTCTGAGAAATTCAAGCCATTTACTATTTGTAGGGACTGGTTTAATGTGAATCAGCTGTGAAGCACAACCCTATAGATCAAATTACTGGTACGTGTACTGGAAAGGTAACAAAGGATGCACAGGCATTTTGGTGAGCAACAGGACAGGACTATCCCAAGCTTTCATCTGACTTATGTCTGTAACTTCTAGTTTGAAATGTTCATGCAATATGTAATGCTTTCCAATATCCTGATCCCATAAATATTCTCTGTTTTAGAAAAAGCACTTTTATACCATTGTTCATACTGAAGAAAAAACCAGACAGTGGAAGTACTTGCTTGTTCTTACAGCAATATTAGTTATCAGTTATTAGTTATTAACATCTTAACTCACTGCTTTGGGACTACTGTACACATGACAACTAAAACATGACATTCAGCATTAGTTTTACTTTTCTACTGTGAAGATTCATCCTTTACTCTCTTAAAGGATTATTCGCTTTCTATTATTGCAGGATTGGTATACTCTTTGCTTTACTTTTAAACATTTTCCTTCATTTGAGAAGAGTAGTTGCTGTTTGTCTTGGAACAGTCCCTTGTGTTGTAGTTTACAAAACATCACCTCTGTTACGAATGACCAGAGGACACAGCATTATTTAAATAGTTTCAAATAACCCCTTAAATGCAACATGTTTCATATTTTCAATCCAGGTAGATTTCTATGATAACGCAGACAAATGTAGCTGAATATGGAAATGACCATGGTTTGTACGGTAAATATTGGAATCTCAAAATTTCCAGAAACTTGTTTGTTTGGCTAAGAAAAAGATACCAGATGAACTGCATGGAAACTGAGGTTTCAAAACCCAAAAATTAGTTGTGTGCTTTTGAAACTTTAAAGACTAACCTGAACAGAAAAATTTAAAAATACAATGTGAAGAATTTAAAAACACAGAAGACGGTCTGTGTTCATACTTGCTAGAATAAATCTGTTAAGCTTAACTGGAATGGAAGCCCTTACAGAAAGGCTGAGTTTTAAATACTATAATCTTAACTGTAGAAACTGGTGCAGAAATCTTTGGACCTGTTAGTATATGCTTTAACTGGAGCATATTATTTTTAGTTAAACAGATGAATGAGACTGCTTAAATCCAGGATGTTTCACTGCATTTGTTGCTTTCTGTATTTCTTAGTAGAATTTAACACCTTTCCAGTTCCTTCCTCCTACAGATATTTCTTGTTTACTTAATTTTGAAGGGAGTTGATATTGGGCAGGTTGAACATGTTAGTCAGCTGGGTGTAACAGAAGGCCCCCCGTAAAAACGATACTGGAAAATAACTTGAGCTTGGCTTACTTCAACCTTAAGATTTCTATAAAAAATTTCTTCAGTTTTGTGTAACGTTAGCCATTACCATCCCTTGTACTGGAGACCATAAATGATCTAACAGCACTTCTTTGTTGATATTCTTCTGAGATTTTAGCTGAGCATATACCACTTCTTCACAAAAGATCTCAGCATTTTGCTTTCCTTTTTTCTGACTTTTAGAGCATGTTGAGGCTGGAACAATGATTTAAAATCTCACATGCAGTAAGTCTGTGATTCATGCAGTTAGGAAAGTAAATGATACAGTAAAATATGTGCACAGTTGGGTTCAGAGCTTAATGCTTGGGCTATTATGCCAGTAATGAGTGTCTGAAGTAACATAACATAAAGACTTGAAATACCGTATTGCTTTAGAAAGGAGACTGCCTTTCCTTTGTAGTTCAGGAGTGTTGTCAGTCTTTCCTAAGTATCATAAAGCATCTGATGCTAAATATAATCACGAGTAGCATTCACCTAAATAATATCTTGCATGTTGATGGGACTTTTGTGCCATGTGCACAGGCAGGGAGCTAAAAGATTAAGTTATATAAGTTTTCATTTCAAGGTCTGACTGCTTTGTTTGTATATTATTCTCAAGAATTATGAGTAATACATCTCTTAAGCCAGAGGAATTGGAAGGAGATTTCAGTAGCTTAAATCCTGTAAACTGTAGCTGAATAAAATACAGTATGAAGCTGAAGAGCCTCATCAGACAAGGACTGAACAGCAAGAGCAGAGCAGAAGCTTGGAGTTGGGGAGGTAAGTGAAATAACTGATGAGTAGATTAGGTGATGACACAGCACGAAAAAAACTTGAACAATAATTTTCAACTTAACAAACAGTTATTTACTATCTGGTCAGTAAGTAGTAGTTTATTCTGTTGCACCATCTCACAGGACATATTTACAGGCAAAACAGCTAAAAATTTTGGGGTTGAAATGCAACTTGAAACAAAATCAGCCACTCTCTCCTGTCATGACTTTAATGCAGCAGGAGAAGGTCTTTGTGCTGCTGTTGTGATCATGGCAAAAAAAGGCAAGAAGCAGGGAACAAACCTATTAAAACCAGTGTAAGGTTTGGGAGGTGGAATGATGTTGAAAGAATGGGAAGGCATTTTTAGCAGCTCCTTCTCAGAGCAGCTTGGGAACAGTGAGGCCAGGGAAGAATTTACAGAAACAATCAAGTCACATCTGTGACTGAGACAAAGGATTTGCCCACGTGACCCAGGACAGGTCTAGCTCTCAGTTTCCTGTCCATATGTGGTACAGTTTCTAAGAAACAAGATAACATTAGGATAAGGAGCTAGAGAGAGATAAAAGGGCAATGACCTCATTGGCTGTCTTGACTTTTCATTTCACAGAATGGTTTGGGTTGAAAGGGACCTCTAAGATCACCTGGTTTCAAACTCCCCTATTTCAACAAAGACAACTTCATCCAGGATATTTCTCAAGTTCAAGCAGTTATGAAGTCTGTTCAGTGCAGTGTCTCCATCTTCCCTGAAACAACCTCCTGGTAAGTACAAGTCCTTCAAAAATCTAAACTCAGTTATACTAGAAACCATGCAGATAAGATTTAGGTACAGAAACATATTTTACTTGTGACTGCTGTTGGACTGCTTTGGAAACCAAAAATTCACAAGAGAAAAAATGAAATATATCATGTTTGATAAGTCCAAGGAAAATCTGGGCTCAAATGGCAGGCTATTTTAAAGGGGCAGTCTGAAATCTTGTCTTGCCTCAATTCCTACCCTGTATTATGGGGGTAGTACTTAATTTCTCGAAGTTGTTTTTCTTTTCTAAACTGTATACGTAGTTGGATCAAAAATCTGTATACTTTCAAAACATGTGGGCCAAAGTAGTCCCATCCCCTCTTGGTTGTCCTGATACTAATTAGAGATAATGTTGAAATTCTTTACTGGATAATAATTTCTTATATAGCTGTAAGTTAGTTCAATTATCTGTATTTCAATATTAAGAATTATATTTTTAGTTTCAGGGGGATAAAGAAGTATGCTTAGTGTTTTGAAATATAAAACAAATTTAACAAACTTTTGGATAATTTTTTTACAATTCATGAAAGAAGCACACAGGAGGCTGCTTCTTTACCAAAAAGTTCTCTCTCCTTAAAACACTGCCTATTGATTTATGTAACCTGTATTTTGTTTGTGCTGTCAATATAGCATTTTGAATAATATAATTTAATTTCAACTTCTTAAGCTCAGAGAGTTCAGCTGTAAGTTCTGCAGATATCTAAGAAATACGCCGTGAAGAGCTGCAACATGGACGTTGGTTTTCTATATTGCACAGACACTTTGTCTTGGCAAAGAATGCATGCTTGTGAAAGGGACACTTCTTTTTGTTTCAGATATTTTCAGATGTAAATAACCCTTTCACATTCAGTATTCATTTAATATCCTTCTACTTGTCTATTTCAAGCTTGTTGTGGTGGCTGTGTGCTCCTCATCTCTGAGCTGATGCACTGTGAGTTCTGTATTGATTAATAGGGATTTTCACGCCTTCGAAGCCTTCTGTGTGTCAGAATGAGAAGGTTACCATATAGTATTGGATTTCACACAGCAATAAATGCTGGTAACAAAAAGACTAAGTTACCAGTGACCTGACAAAGCAATTGCATTATGCTTTTTATAATGGAAACCATTAAATTTGTTCTATAATTTCTTCTCTGAATTAATTTCTTGCAAGTTTCAGATGTAATGTTCAGTAAGTTTTAGTACAAGAAACCTTGAAAACAATTTGAAACACTTGATGATGGGCTAGGGAGGGACTTACTGGTGTGACTGTGGTGTAGACACTGTCTTTTGCCTGTTGAAGGCTGGAGGGAGGTAGTACTCTAGCTATTCCCCACTAGTTGCACTGATAGGTGAAAAAATGCATAACATATGAGCAGCCCACTGCTGATAAAATACATAAATATGAGCAGCCCCCTAACGTGCCTGCACTGCTTATCAAATCTCAAGGAACAGTGATGTTGCCTAAGCTTTCCCGTTCCTCACCACTTGTAAGAAAAGTCAAGTCACCAGTTAGCCAGGTGAAAGATGACAAAGATGTGTGGCAGCCCTGGATGTACAGACAGACCCGGGAATGAAACTCTGGAAAGCAGTGCCCCGTAAAGGGACCTGGGGGTCCTGGTCCATGGCCAGTTGGACCTGTGTCAGCAGTGCCCTGGCAGCCAGGAGAGCCAAGCGTGTCCTGGAGTGCCTCAGGCCCAGCATCGCCAGCCGGGCTAGGGAGGGGATTGTCCTGCTCTGCTCTGCACTGGGGCAGCCTCACCTTGAGTGCTGGGGGCAGTTTTGGGTGCCACGATGTAAAAAAGAGATAAAGCTATTAGAGAGTGTCCAAAGGAGGGCTATGAAGGTTGTGAGGGGTCTAGAGGAGAAGCCGTATGAGGTCACTTGGCGTGTTCAGCCTAGAGTAGACTGAGAGGAACTTCATAGCAGTTTTACAGCTTCCTCATGAGAGGAAACAGAGAGGCAGGCACTGATCTCTTCCCTGTGGTTACCAGTGACAGGACCTGAGGAAAAAGCCTGAAAGTGTGTCAGGGGAGTTTTAGGTTGGATATTAGGAAATGGTTCTCCCCCCAGAGGGTGTTTGAGGACTAGAACAGGCTCCCCAGGGCAGTGGTCACAGCACCAAGCCTGCCAGAGCTCAAGCAGCATTTGGACAATGCTCTCAGGCACAGGGTGTGACTCTTGGGGATGGTGCTGTGCAGGACTTTGGTGGGTCCCTTCCAAATCGGCATATTCCATGATTCTATGAAACTTTTAAGATGTTATAGTTTTTCATCACAGTGTTTATCCTCAGTAATGATCTGGAGGGGTGTTAGCGTAGTTTCTACTCAATTTAGCCAGATACACTAAGAAACTGGGAAAGAAATCTTTGAAGTGCGCTTGTTGGGGTTTTGGGAGTTCCCCTTCTGTTTTGTTTTTTTTCTCTTAAAGAATTTTCCCCGTACTGTTGCCAGGATGATAAATTGCTGGGTGCTTAAGCGAAACAAAGTATCTCGCCACAGAGGGTGGGGGGGGTCCAACTGACTACTCGTCTTTCACCTGGGTGTGGGTCCAGTCGGGACTGCTGGTGCCGGCCGGGCGGACAAGCAATTAGTCAGAACTGGAGGTTTTCTGCTTTTTCGGCTGCTTTCCTTCTACCTGAGAAACCCGGGATTCCCAAGCCCACCTCTCCCTGCCCTCTGGGAGCCAAGCTGTTGCTGCCCTGCCTCCACCGCCTTGGATCCTTCGCTACTCTGTAGCCCCGCACACCCTTTGCTGGCTGGGACCTCCCGGGATTCCTGCTGCAGCTCTGGAGTCTGACACATCTCGTCTGCTGCCTGGGGTCTGTGCTCACCTCTGCTGTTCCAGCCTGCTGTTCCCGAGGGTCCGGCCGGACACCAGGATCAGCTGCCCGGAGGGTTTTGTGAAGCTCTTTCGTCCATTTTCCCCTCCCCGAGACCCTGGGCCTGCCGGCTGTGAGCGCAACTGCACCAGAGGGGAAAGTGCCTGCGGCCGAAATAGGCTGGCACTGGGTTTGTGGTTCTGTTTGCTGTTACTGCCATAGTTATTGGTGTTTGTTTGCCTTGTTATATATATTAGTAAAGAACTGTTATTCCTAACCCTCATATCTTTGCCTGAAAGCCCCTTAATTTCAAAATTATAATAATTCGGAGGGAAGGGGGTTGCATTTTCCATTTCAGGGGAGGCTCCTGCCCTCCTGGACAGACACCTGTCTTTCAAACCAAGACAGTGCTTTTAGTATATTTTTTTAAAGAGAAGGGAAATTTCCATGAACTGGAGAAAATAGCTGCATTTCATTACTTAGAGCATTAGGAAGGTATTTGATATAGGAAAAATCTGTAAATAACTTTCTCAAGAACAGTAATTATTCTAGACAATATACCTCATGGAAAGTGAATCTTATCAAGCACATGATTGTTACATAGTTGTAAGTGCTCTTAAGACAAGGCTTAGCTCATCTGACTTTTCAATAAAAGGCAGAACAGGCTAGTGACACAGTCCAAGTTAAAAAATAAAAATGTTTGCATGATAAAATTATTACATTCGTTTAAGGATGGACTCATCTAGTATGTAGTTTTATAGTAAATTCTGCAGTTGTGGGCTCTTGAATGCTTTTGATCATCGTTTCACCTTGGGGTGCTTAATGTTAGAGAAGCTTGCAAACACTAGACAGACCTGGGGGAGCAATAAGTAAATAAAATAAAACCTGGGTGGGACCCATCCACAGGAGCTTCTGCGGGACATCACTCTGAATCGGGCTTTGGTTTTCAGGCAGCAGCTGGAAGTGGCAGCACTCAATCCCACAACAGTTGTCCCAGGCTTCTGAAAGGACTAGCCCTGTTTTGTGCCTATACTGAAAGCAAAGGGCAACTCTGTTTTATATAACCTTGAGAATATCAAGCAGTCAATTGTGTTAGCTGTACAGGTATGACAACATCAGGAGCCTGGGGAAAAAAGCCACCCAAAACACAACTAAAACTGCAGTGCATTCAGAAAAGAATAAAAGCACGGTATGCCTTCCAATGAGGCTAAGATGTATTATTTGAAATGGTTGAAAGATGAACTCGTTTTAATCTAAGTATTTTTGAGAGGAAGAGTCTTTTGACTGAAGACTGGTTTTTAATATAACAGTAAGCGATGAATTCTGTCATTGAAAGATGAACATAGACAAATTGAGTGTAGAAATGAGGAATGTATTTAACAGTGTGAGCGGCAAACCACAGAAATGTCTTAGCCATGGATATGCTCACTTTAACCTCATTTGACCTTTGAAAAATTATTTATCTCCAACATTTCTTTGAGCTGCAGGTTCGACTTACAGGCTTCAGGCAGAAATATTGAAGTCACTTGGCTTGTACCAAAGAGGTCAGGCTCAGAGTTTTGCAATGTTGTAGATTTTAGAGTATAGGAATCTGTGTTACAACATGTGGTTAGATTGCTTGACCCAGATCACAGCTTGTATGCATCCCAATTATTCTTCTGTACTCATCGTTCAGGCGAGAAAAATTGACTTTGGCTGTTTCTCACCTGTGCAAGCGTTAAGCTTTTTTCCAGTAAAGTGTTCAAGGCTTTTGAGATTTTTGTTGTTCATAGGATTGCAAGGGATGTCAAGTTATTCAAATGCAGGTGCTGAAAGAAGTCTGGCAATTAGTGCCATTATGCAATAAAATATGGAATATTAAATGAGTCTGTTAAATGTTTGTTTAAAGATGTTTATGTAAAGCAAAATTCTATCATGACTAAAGATACTTCATGTCACCGTGTTTAAATAACTTTACAGAGCAATCAATGCAGGAAACTAGCATGTTGATCATAGAAATTCATATTGCCATGCTTCTTTGATGTATTGCATGAATAAATATGGTAGCTTGAGGATTGCACATTAAAAATATTACTGATACAAGGCAAAACCAGAATTAAACCTGTTGAAGTCTGCTTATGGCTTCTCATCCAGTACTTTGTCTGCAACATTCCTAATCCATGGCAATCTGTTATGTCCATACATCTCCCAAGGCTTTCACACCAACCGGCTTGCATTTTCCATGAGAATCTACACAGAAACTTGAATATTTGAGTTGAATCCAGTTTAATTTTCCTTCCGTAATTAAGTCTAAAAGTGATAAAAAGGATTGATTCTTACTCCGCAACTTGGAACTAACAATTAAAGTTACATGGAATAAATGATAAACCTATGAAAACTAGATATGCAGGCAATTTTAATATTCAGGTTTTTTCCTTCTCTTTAGAGTATTTTTTTAATCAGGCCAGGTTGCTATTTGGGTGTGGAGAAAGTCAATATTACTACTACTACTACTACTACTACTAGTACTACCCCATCTAGTGTGATTCCTGCTTTGATACTGACCTAACAATATGCATGTCCATCAGTTTGACTTAAAAACTGTTCAGCATTTTTCAGCATAGGCAAGAATGCTGGTATGTCTTGTGGTGACTGAAGCACTGAATGGCCCTCAGCCGAAAGATACAGTGTGAGACAGTCAAAAGATTAGTGCTGGAAGAAATGGGATATTTGGTGCAGACTTTAAGTATGTATTTCTTAAGTCAGGTGAAATTTGGCAGCTGTGTTTCTTAGAATATGTGAGATAGAGAAGTCCCTTGCTAGAATCTGTAATCATAAAAATTAGAGTTTGTATCCCCCTTGCAGCCTTAAGAGCATCATAAGGTGAAACACTGAACACTACTGAACACTCCCTGGGAGATCTGGACAGAAGGAACTTGAAGAATTAAAAAGAAAAGACACCAAAAAATCCTAAACCCATAAGTGTACCAAGTCAGACTTAAAATGCCTATTCCTTTAAGTTTCTCAAATTTTGCTCTATTTCTTTGTTTGGTACAATATGAACTCTAAAGCAGGGATATGGGTAATCTTAATTTCATATCTTATATACTTTAATTCTTGACAAGTGTTTTCTGATGACAATTCTTTATTACAAAACTTAGCTTGGTTTCTCACTGAAAATACTGAAACCAACTTCATCCGAACAACAAAAGTGGCTTGATAATGAAAAAACTGAGCTTTATGGCTGGTGATTAATACCATTAACCCTGGTTCAGCAAAGATTTCTGATGAACAAGTTGAATTCTTTAGGTCAACTATCGTTTGGTCAAAATTATGTGTATATTATGTAATTGTCATTATAAAATTGTTCTGAAGAAAGCTGAAGACTTTAGTGGTAAGAATTTGAATCTTAATGTAAAGCTCTTAGAAGGAAGTTGACATGTCTAATAAGAAGCTTAGAGAGGGCTTTCTGTAGCCTAGTACCTTTTTGTCAGTATTGAGTGTGCTCATTAGAACTTCTACTAATACACTTTGCCTTAGTATGCTGACAATTATTAGTGTATAATGACGACACATAAGTGAAAAAATATAAATGGAATCCTATGGAGTTTTGGTAGCCTAAATTTGATTTTTAGTGGGCTGGTAATGTGCGGTGCTGAAAGAGATTTGTTTGTCTTGTAAGACCATTACCCACTGGCTAATACATCAGGTTGTGGCTAGCTAATGAAAACAAGGTGGGATGAGCCCTGGGAGTGGCAGAAGAATAGAGCAGAATTTTATAAGCATGTGCAGCTGAGGAAACTGTGCTTAAAATCAAAAGCACAGATTTTCAATTCATTGACAATTCTTGAGAGTTGTCACATTATTGTTGATATATATAGTCAATTACTGTGGAAATTAGCATGTATCTTTTCTCTTCCATCTAAATTTAGCCATCTCTTGTGTAAGTAGAAGAGCAAAGCTAAATCTTAATCTAAGACCATACTGCAAGTCAAAATAATTAAGCCAAATAACTTGTTTCTAAAGTGACTGCTAAATATTTATAAGTGCTGAAGTGAAACTTTTAAAAGTGAATTTTTTGCATGACTCTCCAACTTTTAAATGGCCCAAATAGTCTTTGATATTGTGATTGGAGCACTTCAGAGCATTTTCCTTTTCAGCTAGTAATTACCTAAAGGTAGAAGTTATTAGCTGGTGCCAGCCTTAAAGAAAAAATATTAAACAGCAAACAGACAGTGAACTTTTTGGCTATGAATGGTGTCCTCACCAAGAATGCCAATAGCAATGGTCTATTGTATGTAAACCAGAAAAGATTAATCGTGTTGAAATTGCATCATGATTTTTTTCGAAGTTTATACATAGGAGTCTGAAATGTTAGGTTTTCCTGAGGAAGAAAGTTCTAATCATGTCTTTTAGGGATAAGTGATTATTATTTTGGGGGTGGAAAAAAATGTCTGTGTGGTTCAAATATATTTTTAGCTCTTTCTCACAGCATGCAAACATGAGCATGGAATTTTTTTTTGGCTATTATTCAGAGAAGGTAATTGCTAGTACAGAACTCTGGATTTCAGCACCTCTATGACTTTCTTCCATGGTTTATAAGATGTGCATCTTTTATCAGTTCAATATTAGCTTATATAAAGCATCTTTAATCATTTAGATCAACGGTCATAACATTTGGGAATAGGGAGTTACATGATAGATGCCGTAAAATCTGCTGCATTTCGAGGGCGAAGGTGAACTCCAAGAAAACTGTAGGGCATCATTGCGAGCAAAGGACCCATGGGCTAGGCTGGAGGATGAGGGTGTGTGGTTGCAGGCAGATGTAGGCACCAGCATCCTAGTAGGGTGGCTGTCTCCCAAAGCTCTGCTCTCAGTCAGGATCCAAAATCCAGGACTGGTTCCATGCTGAAAATAAAGGACTACTCTTTGAAAACCCTTTCTGTAATGTAAAATGAAGTCATGCAGCTTTCAAATTTGAAAGATAGCAACCAGGGGTGGTGCAAAAGCTTAGAACTCCTACAGTTTTTCTATCCTGCTAACTCACTCCAGGTGTTAGAGCAGAGGGACCATTATGGAAAATATATGTCTTGTCAAATTCTAGCTCCTTTTTCACTACATAGTTTATGAAACAAATGGTTTCCTGAATTTAATATGCTGTCAGGCTTTTCTTCTCATGTTCATTGATATCTTTTCCTAGATGCAAATTCCAGTGACAGGATGATACTTATGCTAATTGAGACAATTGAAAGTTCTGGGTTGTGGGGGAAGAAAGAAGTGTTTTTTCTGTTGGTAGGAAATTAGCTCTTGAACTTCTGAATAAAAACTAGTAAAGACTTGTAGGATTTTTATTTTTGTTTCTTTCTAGGTAGAAATAGATAGGTAAAATCTTGAAAGAGAGTGGTCTGGAGATACAGGTGGTAAATATTCTGGAATCCCAACAGGAAGCAAGCAACCACAGTCTTAGCAGAGTTGTATGATTTTGAGATCTGTCTTCACCTTTCAAGCTGACAGTAATTTTTCCATTAAAGCAGGAATTGCATTGTTAAATCTTTTCAGACCCAGACCTACCAAATACATTTCATATCTGATCTTAGTACTTTTCCTCCTTAATTTCAACGTGGACAGGGCTGAATCACTTCAGCTGGCAGACGTGGCAATACCATAGGGCTTTAGACAGGGAATAAAGTAGTAAAAGGGTCCCAGCTCACTACCAGCTTTTATCAGCTGTGATACAGAACAAAATGTCATCGGTTTCAACTATGTTTGCACTCAGTCTGATATCGCTACCCACAAGGCATCTGCTGCAAGATTTAATTTTGTCACACTGGTAAGTGTTTTTACCAGGGGAAATAGTTGAATGTGTGCAGCTAATGACAGAACACGTCTGCTGTTGTGCTGTCAAAAGCATCCATCTAGATGTAAATATATTACATAAGCTTAAAAAGACAAAGGCTAACATGATTTCTGCTGTTTGTACACACATCAGTGCTGCAAAGGGTAAAACATCAGTCACATTTCTCTAGAATTGGCTAGGGATAAGACAATCTCTAATAGCTTGCTACTCAGATTGCAAACACATTTCTGCTGGCCTCTCTTAATAAGAAAGATGCAATCTCCGCAGGGGGAAAGAGATAAAAGGCCAGAGAGAGTAGAAGATAACACACTCACCTGTTGGAGATTCAGAGTTGCTCTTCATTTTTCGTTATGTGCAGTAATGGATCCTGTTCATCAGATTAAAAATTTAATGGGTGTATGGCACATACAGGGATAGATACCAACTGAGTAAAAAATACTTTGGATTGGAGAATCATTTGTAAAAAGGTAACACACTGTTTGAATAAAGGAACAGCCAAAACGTCCAGCAGAGAACAGCCTGTGTTCCTAACTGACCCTTTGTGGTTTAAGATGAGCAGATCAGAACACTCTGTGCTGTTGTTTAACTGTGTATTGGCTTTGTCTTTGGCATTTGTATTTTTTGTGTACTTCGAAAGCTTGAAAACTGAAATTATAGGAATAACTGGAATGCGGGGCTTTTCTTCTTAGCTTTTCCATTTTGTTTCTATTTATATCAAATAATCATTTTTCCCTTTGCCAGTTAATTTATATCTGGAAAAAATACAAAACTTCGGAAAAAAATGTGAATTGTAGGTTTTTGGGGCTTTTTTGTCACTAACAACTTGGTGTCATCTTGTAAGGGCGTATGAGCTGCTAAAATTTGATTTCCAGGGTGATGTGCCTGGATCAACTGCTGGAACTATTTTTCGGCAAGCCCTGTGTCAGCAGGCTAAAGGGAGGTGTGCACCACACACTGCAGCAGACCTTGGGTGCACAACAGCTGTGTTGGCAGTGATTAAATCTTTCAGTAACATCACTGTGTGTTGCGGGAGAATGCATTCTGGAAGGCATGTTGAGTAGGAGGTTCCAGTGTCCCTTCCTCCCTCTCAGATGGACCAGTGCATCTCGTACTTGGCTATTAGCACTGCAATTTTCTGCTGCTGAATGTTCCTAAGACAATTTGCTTTCACAGTAAACCAGCACTTTCAGGTTACATTTGTTCTTTTTTATGAACTGTTGAGAGTTTTTCCTTCTAAAATAACTATTTTATCTTGAAAGAGCAAGTGTTAAGGAAAGTTTAAAAACATAAACCTAGACTCAAGAAAGCTAGAAGCCTGAGAATTGTGCAAATCCATGTTTTTGATTCTTTCAAGTATGCACACTATTAAGGAGAGAGAAAATTGAATTCTCTCACCTATTTTGTATGCTGGTACAGATTTGGCGCAAAACTTTTTTAAATGAAACTGAAATTCACAGCCAAATTGAAGGCAGCTTCCTTCTTTCTTTCCAGTCAAATGTACTGGTTAATATGAAGTGACTGCTTGGAAATACCTGCAATCACCAGACTCCCTAAGACTGATCACTTAGTGTGGTGCTCTGCAATGTTGTAAGGTATTTGTTGGTATAAAATATGACTTTTGTTTTTCTTTTCTGTCAGTTGGCAAGACACGTATACTGTCTCGTGGGAACAGCACTGGAGGCCCTTAAAAGGATACATATATTCATGGCATCTGCCTGGTTTCAGTAATTTTTTTTAATTTGTTTTTTTTAATTTGTGAAGGGTTTCAGCACATGCCTTTCATTTCTGAATACAAAAATGTCTGTTCTTGGCTCTTTTCCTTGACTAGCCCACTTTGATTCTAACATACCTTTGTGTCTCCCAAGGACATTACACTGGTAGCTTCTAAGCCTTGTGAATTTTTTTTTCCTCCTCTGTTGTTAAATAGTAAAAGGTTTTACATTTGTTGTTAATTTCACACATTCCTGGTAAGGAAGAATGGCTGTCATTGTTCTAAACAGGAAGTTGTATTTTTTTATTTATTATGCCTTGTCATGCAGGGCTTGGATGAATCAGTGTTTGTACAAGTGACATGACAGGAAGGATCATTATTTCTATTGCTGCCCTCTGGGGTATTCACTAAATTGGGTGTTAAGACTGTGATATTTTCAAGCTCAAGTATTCTGCTCTGTTATGGCAGTTGCTTCCACTCTTTCTTTCCCAATTTTCAGTTTTTTCTTTCATGAATTTCTTTCTGTCCTCTACAAGTTCTGCCAGAAGATCCATGTTAGCAGTAGTGTTACATTTCACAGCACCCGAATATGTGGTGATTTTACTCACAGAGCCCAAGCTGCTGCTTACAGCTCTGAAAGTTGAAGTTTTTCCTGGCTTTACTAGGATACAGACTAATTTCTTAACATTTAAGTGTTCTGTTTGAATCACAAAATGGTTATGGAGTAATATTTCATCAGGTGACAAGAATACATCTTCCTCTAGTTGAAGGGCCAGGGTTCAAACACAGCCACGTGTAGTGTTTTTTGGGTTGGTTTGTTTGGGTTTTTTATTTGTATGTTTGGTGGGGTTTTTTAAGCAGTAGTTTAGTAGTGGCCTTCACTAAAATGGGCTGTGGTAATCTCTGCTTCATAACACTTTAAACAAGTCCAACCTTCTATCTTGGTTACAGTTTTCTTTTTTGTCTATGCCATGAGGAAAAGTAAAGTCTAATAGGTCTGTACAGAACAGGTTTCAATATCTGTTTTCTTTTTTATTTTAATGCCACTATAATCCCCATCTTCTTCTGCTTCCTTCTTTATTATGTAGTTGTAAATGTGTTCAACTTATTTTTACTGGGAAATACAGGCTCAAAAATAAGTTAGCCTGGGTAGAATTCCCAGATTTAAATATACGCTGTCTGAAGGAAGAGGAAGTGTTTCTGCTAACTTTCATGACAACATATTCACAGTCATGGACAGCAAATAATCATGAGCTGCTCTTGTGTTAACAGTAATCCAAAAACACTCTATTGCCTTTGTGTCTTTCTTAATGGTGGAGGTGTGCTGTGTGATCCTTGGCTCTTCTATGTGGTCTTGGCAACCCTGTGAAATACTTTGCTTTAAAAAAAACCTGTGTCTGAATTTAAACCTATCACAGATGCATTATAATATTTTAAAATTTTGTCAACCTTAAATGTGAGTTGTGTTTTCTCTAGTAATGGTTGGCAGTGGGCATCTGTGGTCATGGCATTAAAGTGCACCTTGTAGCTATGCTCTGAGATGCATAAATCAAAATGATAAAATGCTCACTCAAAAACAAAAGGAAAAAAACCAAAACAAAAGCAAACTAAAAATGCTGTAGCAACTCCAAGCCCCACCTTCTGGCCTCTCTGACATATTACCACAAATTGTTGTAAAATTATTTGTAAATTAACAACCTCATCACTGGCCATCATTAACTCAATTTCTGTGACATTTCCTAAGCTGAACTTTACATTTACAAATTCAAACTGGGTTTAGGGTTTTTTAAGCAATGTTATGTTCCTACCTTACCTTAGACAGCTGGGTTCAATCTGAATAAGTGCTTTTATCTTGCTTTTTGTTTGTTCTGCTAAAGAATTACTGTATCAATAGTAGCATGTGCCACTTATAATAGGCTGTAATATTATTGTGATTGAAATAATGATGCTTGTAAAACAAGTTGCAGTCCCTGGATAGATTAACATTTTTATAGTGGCTTTTCTGTTTAGCTGTGCCATACTTACTTGAAGTCCCCACGAAGCAGGTATTAAATGTCAAGGCAGAACTAGCTTGCCATTTCTTGCCATGATGCAGTCTCATCTGACTATCTACACTTAATCCTAAAGGTATTTATGGAAGACCTAAAGTCATTCTTTCTGAAGAAAGAATGCTGAATATTGCTCTGTCTAACATCAGTGAATTGTTGCCTGAATTGAGAATGAATTGTTGAATGAATTGAGAAATTTTTAAAGCATTGGCCATGACATTACAGAATTACTGGTAACCAAGCTTCTTGCAAAGCCAGCTCAAGGTCGTCCTTTACTTTCTGGGACATTGTAAGGTTCTAATATTTTACTGCCTCACTGGTACTGTCTCATGATAATTGAAGCGTCTTCATGGCAATACCTAGTATTACCTTGAAATAAGTATGTTTTGGTGCCCTGGGCATCTTTTAAGAAAGGAAGCCCCAAGCAGGGCAAACTTTCTAAGCCTGTTTCATGTTAAGTCTTTAACCTTTGTTACATCTGCATTATTAAACACCTACATTTTGGCTAAAATGTTCCTATCTTTCTCTTAAAGCCCCTGCCAGGACAAACTGCAACACAGTGAGGAAGAGGCAGTAGCTGCTGGCTAGGATGCACCTTCTGAACTTTCCCAATGAAGTTGCCACCAGGTAGCTGCTGTTTCACTAGAGACAAGCAGCCCAGATACTTGAGTCATCCTGTTATTGGTGTCTGGAGGTGGCAGGATCTAATTTAACCTACAGGAAACACTGATATCTGCTGTCAGTTTTTTGTCTGGCTGCAGTTGGTAGAATTTCTCTGAAGATAGTACCTTTGCTGTGGAGAACGTTTTACTCTCCCTTGCACTAGCAAGGCTGCAGGCGTGGCCTGGAGCAGTGTTGTCTGCATGCCTTCCCTTTTGAATGGTGGTACAAAGCCATGTGCATTCCTGCAATGCTGACCTTGGCACATTGACACGGCAAGAGATCATTCGGATTGAAAAAGTTTACTCCAAAGTTCTCTCTTTTTTAGAGTCTTGTTGCTCCATCTGCAGTTTATTTAATGCATGTGAATACAAGTAGAATTTCCTGTGGTAATGTCTTGCAAACAGATCATCCATGCATTTTTTCTTGACTCCTGATGAGATCTTGCTGTGCTTTATCGGCAGCTCTAGTTGAACTCCCTTGATAGCAGGCACACATTTTCCATGGTAGACATTTGCTGCTGCTTGCTGTCCTCTTCCTGGGGTGTGTAATACCACCTGCAATCTGTACCCCTCTTGGAGGTGAGGTCCAAGACCCAGACTAGGCCAAACACAGCGTTATTTGTAGTCTTTTTGATTCATAATGATGCTGGAGACTAATGCTTGAGATGTCCTCTGTAATGTAACTGCTACATAATAAAAAAATAAAAATATGGTTGGTTGCAAGATGATCTAAAAGGGATGTTCTATTAGTCTGGATGGGATAAAGGCAGACTGAGCTTGGCAACAAGTCTAGCACTCTGTAGTTTGAAGCAACATCGTTCAGTCTGACATTAACAGTATGGCTGGAAGTAGAAAATAGATGTGTTGAGAGTTTAGCATTAGGTTAAATACTATGCTGGATAACTTAAAGTTCTGATTGATTCACAGTGTAATTGTCCACCTGGACAGCTAGTATTCTCTACCCTAGTAGAGCACATTGAGCACTCAGCTGCTTGAGCTTCCTTCTCAGCTCTGTCCTTTGAGCATTCAGGTGATGTGATACAAACTTTGTAATGCAGTGAAGTTCCTGAAACAAATATTGTCCTGAAATGCAGTTGAATTATGTGTTGTATACTTTTAGAGGCAGCTGGACTGAGTGAGGAGTGAAATAAGAAGTCAGGGGCCCAGATCATGTTGTATGGGATGTGTAGCCTGCACAATAAGTCAAGGTAATATGATATTATTTCCCTTCACTATTCCTGTGTTCACCTTTTATTATTTCCCTTCACTATTCCTGTGTTCACCTTTTTCCTTCACGTGCATCAGTATTGCACCAAGCTCAACAGATTTATATAATACAATCTAAAACTTGCCAACAGTTATATAGTTAATAACAAACCTTCAAGTGCTAATTAAATGGTATCCTTGGTGTCTGACTGGTAGTTATTTCAAACACAACAGTGTTGTGTGGTGATTGGTACTGAGTTCCAGAGTGGTGAACCAGGGAACACAAATTTAGGCAGACCTTGCTGGCCTATGCAGGCCTGTGCCTCGGGTGAGTCCTGCTCACCCGATACTGCCTCAGTGTTGATTGCTGCTCAGCTGCAGCAGGGCTTACCCCCGGGTGGCCACTTAATGCACTTGGTCTGTGTGTAGCGTGCTAGACTGGGATTCATTGTCGGTGCTAGGAAAATGACTATTCCCAGGTATGATTTTGGCACCTAACAACTAGTCTGGTCAAAAGTTTGCTGTCACAGCTCTGATCTGAGCTTGGGCAGGGATATTTTCAGTAGGCGAGATTTGGAGAAAAAGGAAGTTTTCCAGCATAGCTGTAGGGTCTTTTATGCCAGCTGGCATGTTTAATTTATGTCCCTCGGTATGTTTTATTTGCTATTATAGACAAAGCCTTTTCTTGTTAAATTTCTAATCCTTCCCTACTAAAAATAGAGATTTAAAGGTCAAAGTGTTTTCAGACTACCTAAAACCCCGCTGAGAGATTAAACTCTTCTTTTTGTCAAGTTGGATGGTGGATACATAAAACTTTCCTGTCAGCTGGGATGGGAGATATCTTGGGCTGAAGACTGCCAAGTCCCTGTAGGATTGTGGGGTTTTTTCTGCTCCTACTTCAGAGCATGTACCTTATGTGTTTTTCCACTACACTAAAGCGCAGGAAATAACTGGTTCTTGAGGACCCTTGAGATGATATGACCAGAAACTGGTAAAAGATGAACCTTTGGCTCTGAATCTACTTCTTATCTAGCTAAAGATCCCTTATGCTTTCAAAATCTTGTAGAATTAAGTGTGTTTTTAATTCCTTGTTTTTCCATCTTTGGAGATTTTTAGGTATCTTGTAGAGTGGCACTGTAGGAACCATGCCTGTTTTTTTGGACCTTTATTTCAGAAAGTGTTGGTCATAACACTTTAGGTGAGTGTTTGGAAAGCCTCAGAAGGCTGCTGGTGGTACCTCCGTGGTCAACAGGTCTCTTGAAAAGCAAAGAGCTACTTGGTAGTCTGAAGGCAGGCAAGCCGTCTGATCGGGCATGGCTAAGCAGAGAATTATGGCTTTCTCATCTAAAGTGGGGGTCAAGTGCTGATATCCATTTAATATTTTTATTAGCTCTGTGAAAAGAGCAACCAGCAACACAAAGCACCTTTGGGCTAAAAGGCGCACTTCCACTGAAGTACCTCTTTTTGGTGAAAGTTTCTAATATTTTCTTTGTTGTGGGGGGAGGTTAGATTAAATGCATAAATGCTTTTCTTTGTGTAGGTCTTCTATTACTTTTGGTTTGGGTTTTTTTTCTTTGGTTAACATTTCTGACTGTCCACCTCCAAATTCAGAAATGACCCAAATTTTTTCAGGTTTAAAGCGGCTATGTCACCTATCCCAGCCAGCAGACTACCCTTCACTGCAGTCATATATGCAATTTGGTTAGAGTCTTCAGACAGAATGAATATTCAAACAGTTGTCAAGAAGACTTAACTGTGTATCATTGATTAAGTGTATTTTAAATTAAAACTGTAATCAGAGCTCTGTTATTCAATTAAAAAGCCAATCTTGGTTCAAGCTATCTTTAATTCACCTAGTGGTGTTTATGTTGCTTGATTATAACCTTGGGGTTTTTTCTAGGTAATTGCATGACAGACAAGAAAACTGTAGTGAAAATAAACTTGTTGATATCTTGATAGGAATATAGTAACCTCGTGATTAAATTATTTAGCTAATTATATGTCATTCTGTAAATGTATTTGTACTTGGTACAGTACCACGCTTATGGCAGATACTTGTAGCACCCCTACAGGTTACATTCCCTGGGGGTTACATTCCCTGGGGAAGTGTTTGCCTCCATAGCTTGAGAGCTCCTGCACTTTTGTTGTTTTGATAATGTTTTTCTTTAGTTGAACGATAATTTGTTCTCGGCAGGTATTTGTTTTTCAGTTAGTTACTGCTGCTATTGCAGACTTGAAGGACAAGTATGCTTCCTCAAAGCCTTATCCATTTTTTTGCATTATATTATCTGGTGTAAACAAATAGATCACCTCTACTTACAGACCCTCTCTTCCATGGAAAAAAAGTCAACAATCCTATGCAGGTAGAAAGTGTCACCCCTGAAAGTCCCAAAAGGTGACCAGTGTCATGCAGGTAAAGAATTTACTTTACTTCTTAAGTTGCTCATGAAAGAGTTTTGCCATTATGACCATCTTATAGATGAAGGTCTTCTAAAGAAATGGATGAGGGTCTCATCCACTCATGTTCAACATGAACATGAGTAACAAAAATGAAAAATGCTTTTGCACCCAGAAAAAAACCTGAAAGACAGTGATTTTGACCCTGCATATAATTTGGGAGTTGCTTGATCTCCAGAAAAACAGCCAAGGCCTCTCTAAACCCTTATCTTCTGTATGATGCAGCTGGCCTTTCCTGCCTCAGCTTCCCTGCTGTGGCTGCTAAAGGCACAAAAGTGTTTTACCAGTGGTGAGTGAGGGCATAGTGAGGGATTAATATCCTGCCTTTCTTCACAAGAAAATCTCCTTAGGGTAAGGGAGAGGTGGTACTTCTGTATCTTGGATTTAAACATGCAGGTATGCTGCAGAAAGGTTAAAAAAAAAAAAAAAAGTCAGTTTGTGAAGTTAAACCTACTTAAAAAAAGTCAGAAAAACTATTCAGATACTTAATGCAGTGCATCGGTAAACGCACAGACAGGGCAAGGCAGGAAATGACAAGACAGCATTGGAGATAGCTGAGTATTCCCTAAGCATTTTGCCAAGCGATAGCTATCAAAAAATGATGTGGTTTTTAAAAGTGATAGCACCTGACTTTTGTTGCATTTATATTGAGGTCTCTTAAGTGAACTGCTCCAAATCTATCTTGTATTTTTATATATGAAGTAGATATATCTCTTTCGTTTGAGACTCACCTGTTGTCTTTCTTCACTTTTAGGAGAGATAATGTTTGTCCCTTCCCTTTTCTAATGAAATATGGTATTCCTTCCTTACATAAGCCTGCCCTTTTGGACCAATATGTCTCCGCTGACCTCAGCCAAGGTGGACATGCATATTCAGAAATTCACATGGAGATAAAGTGTTTTTAAATAGACAAATATGCAGTGCTGGCCCTTGGAAATAAAAATCTCTCAAATCTAACTCTGCCAGTTGGTATAAGATATCTTTGTGATACTTTGTCGTCTCTGTTGATGAGAATCTGAAATGGTATGATTGTGTGATGCGCCTCTGTTTGGATCTTAGAACAGGACCTCTCTGTCTGTAGATTTCCCCAGACTTCACCCATTTGAAATAGAAGCTGAATAACATATCCTGATTTTTTTATGTTTCTTTTCAAAAGATGTATTGCCTGTTATTGTGAATCATTTGTGCTACAAAAAAGGAAATCAAATTCTTGTTTGTAAGAAATACTAAATAAGGCATCCAGTATATTCAAAATCTGTTAGAACTGCTAATGAGTGGCACCGTATTTGGTAGATTTTTTGATTAAGTGTATCACAGCTGTGGATAAATATGAAATCAGTAGTTAAATAGGATAAATAGTCAATCAGTAGTCAGTTATGGTATTTTCCTCTAAGTAACACCTTCTGAAATCTCACATACTGGGATGTAGTTTTATGTGTTGCAAAGCAGTATGAATAGGCTAGTAAAAAATATTTTCCTAGGACAGCTCTTTAGGTGATTGAGAGATTTTTTTTCCAGGATTTTAATGGTTTATTCTTTTTTATGTATGCTTTTCTTTTATTAAATCTGGTGAAATGCAGAAAAGGCAGCCTTTTAAGCAACTAGCCTGAGGAGTTTAATGAAAACCATAAAAAGAATAGTCAAAACTTTGTCTGCTTTTGTGAAGTCATTTGAGTGCCCTTTGTGTTGTGATTATAGCTATTCACATTAGTCCAAATATTTATATAATGCACAACAGTGAAAGTATGAGGTGCTAAGTAGAGAATTACCATTTTCTTTACAAGAGAGGTGCTCATTTCTGTGAGCAGATGACGTCTGCATGTTTTTAGGGAAATGACTTTCAAGCTTCCAAGTTTTTTTAGGAAAACATGCATCGCACAATATAACAAGGAGAAAGATTTTCTCTTTCTCTTTTAATTCACTCATCTTGTACTTGGCAGTTGGTCTTAAATGAAGAACAGAACCAAAAAAAGCATCTATAATTGCTATGTTAATTCCTTTCTGTGAATTGGAGTGACCTTCCCCATCCTCAGAGTAGTCCAGACACCTCTCTGAATGAGGAGGCAAATAAGTGGTTTTAGCTCCTTAGCTAAAAACCCCTGTGGCTCTGGTGGGCAAGCCAGCATGCCCAGGGAGCAGGGCACAAGTCAGAGGCTCTCGTGAGGTGCAAGTTCACACCTGGTTACAAGGGAGTCTCACTATAGAGCTACCCCTCTGTTGCAGGGTTTTAAAGGCAGGTTGATCAATAAACAGATGGCTCTAAAAAACCCTGCACATTATTCAGTGCATTACACCCTTATGGTTTTTAAATTTCCTGTCCTCTTTTGTTGTTACGACCTCAAATTACACTGTTTAGGCAATTATTTCAGCTCTATCATAGACCAGAAAACAAGTTCCAATAGTGGCAAATAAAATACATTTTTAAAAACATCCTTTTTAGGTCAGAAGGGAGTAGAAAACACAATGCGCAGTGCAAACTAGGTCCTGTTGGGAGTCCTTGTTTAGGACAGCTGGGTCTTCCCTTCCCTTCTAACATGATTTTGATTCCTAGAGGTTGCCTTTTGTTTTCTGCATTCCCAGACACGTCTGAGCCTTGAAAGGTGGCCTTAATACGAGCATTTATATTTACTTGAATTCAAATGTCCATTTGAAAATACAACAATAAAGCAGTGAGATACATCAATAACTGTATCAGAAAACTAGGAATTAGATGATTGCTGATGACTTTTGTATGGAGATTGTCATGTTATCTGGTGATTTTTATTTCAAAATATTTATGAACAGGCAGGAATGATAGGCTTTGCATTTAGGAATGAATAAAAATGACAGCTGAGTGCTTTTAAGTTTTATTGCAGCCTTTTTAGAAAACCAAACTCACTGCCTGAGCTGTTTTATTCTCTTTGAGGTTCTTGGGATAGAAATCAGGTTGCACCTGTTATGTGGGCAGGTGATGTTTGTGATGGGCACTAATTGATTTGATGGGCATATTCTGAAAGACAGAAGGCACTTTCAGGAATTTTGTGATAGTTTTCAAGCGAAATAGATGAAAAGACGTGCACTATTGTAGGAGTTTTTGCCATGTTGGTCGACATTGTTAGCTTCAATGAATTTGACTGGGAATTCAAAACAAAACTTGAGCAGACTCAGAATAAATTAGAATAAAATCAAAGATAATACTTGCAGGATGCCCTGTGAGGAAAATCTGTAAACTTTTGTACAGTTCTAACTGACAGAAATCCTGTTCTCATGCTAATACAGCCAATAATGAAGAAATGTGGGAACAAAAATACAGTGAATGTGTTGTACAAGCAGAATTGTGCTGAACCAGGCTGAATAATGGTGTTGTCTATGGGATGCCAGCCAGCCCTTTAATGCTTACTGCTGCTGCAAAAGCGCTTGCTAATCCTGCACCAGGAATTGTTTTTCTAAATCATGTTAGGACTTTGATTTCATTGTAATAGATGAAGGCAAGGGGGGTTTGGGTCTGAGGCTCGGGACAGACAGCGTGTCCCTTTGGAAGGAGGGTGCTTTGTAATGGTGTGTCATGCTGGAATTGCAGCTGACAACGGCCTGCACAAGGACCAGTGCCTTGAAGGAAGCCCTGTCTAATTCCTGGGTTCTTTTCTCACCTGGCATAGTTGTCTACTACAGACCAGGCTAATGGTGACGTTTGGGACTTGAATGCTTTTTTTAGTTGCAACACAAAAGGCTGACAGTTGTGTCAACACTGTGTGAGAGGAAGAAGGAAGCAACAGCTAGTCTGGCTGCCAGCACCTTGAATTTCAGGATTTAGCAATGCCATCTTACCCTGCAAGGAATTTCCCTTAGAAAGCCAGGTTTTAAACACTGTAGATAGAAATCTGCTGGTTTCATAAGTATTTAGATGTCAAGGAGATCTAGCAGAAGACATACATTCAGAATAGCTTTATTTTTCCCCTTGAAATCCACACTGAACTCTGTTCTATTTTGCTGATCAATAGATAAATATTGGGATGGTGAAAGCAAGAGAGTTTTATTTAGCAACAAAAAATGAAGATCTGTTTGTAGAGGTATCTCAGTGTAAGAGCAGGGATTTCACAAGGGTGGTAAATAAAGAAAAGCCCACATTCGTTCCTCACTGAGGTGTCTGTTTTTAGGAGATTAGAGAACATTAAAACATAAATATGAACTATTGCTGAAGACAACTGAGGAGGTTTGTAACAATGCTGAGTACATGTGGAAGTACTTAGCTCTGTGGATGACTCCTGTAGGAAATGATCTCTCTGCTTAGTGGAAGACAGGGTGGTTCCGCTCACATGGCTGCCTGGCAAGCTACCTAGGAATGGCATCAGAATCCTTCTCCCATTCCTTTCTTTTGTCCATTTTGTTGCTTTTTAATGCCTGTTTTAAGGGAAGGTGATCTTTCCCAAAATTCTCGGCAACCAAGCCCAACCAAAATGATGAGCAAGGAGTGATTTCAATCAGTTTCAGAATGTCTGTATAACTTTCTATGTTATGAACATGAATCCAGCTAAAAATCCTTCCCAGTGATTAGTTTAAGGTAAACGTCCCTGGAAATAGGCTTAAAAAAATACTATTTAATTGAAAATTACAGAAGCTAAGTTTTTTAGTTTATAAGAGATGTTCTGCTGGTTTGGGTAATTCCTGAGAGGCTTTTGTTAGTTTCAGTGTAGGCCATTTCTTAGACCACTGTTCACTTTTCATCAACTACAAATCCTCAGATACCCTTTTATCTGTCTTGTACATCTTTATCTTGTAGTCAGGTGTAGAATTTTACAGGTAACTTTATTATTCATAAATTGCTTTTAATTAAAAGTCTGCAAAATCAACACTGAAGTGCCTGTTATGATTATAGGTAAGTTACTAAACATTCATTCGCCTTGCTTCTTAAGAGAACCTAGTGTTACTGCACAGCACTTTTATAATCACAGTCTGAAGCCCACAGAACTTCTTCATAAATCAGATTAAAAAATACTTTCTTATAAAGCTAAGTGACCTAATAGATCAATGTTTCCAGATAAGATCCAGCATAAGCTACTCCAAAGACAGAGAGCATCAATCTTAGGTGATTCATTTCCTCAGCTACTCCCAACGCAATTTAGGGAATAGATAGTCTCTGCAATAAAAACTTTTCCCAAAAGGCTGAATATTTATACTAAGATGTTCCTAATAAGTACAAAAATTGCATCATCTCATGTATAAGAGCTTTGTATAATGCATTTGAAAAATCAAATAAGAAAACTTAATGAACACAGTGTTATTTTTTTCTTAAATGAACCATTTCTCTATCAAACGCAGCGTTTCTCTTTTACTTCAATAAGAAAATCATAAGGTAACCTTCTTGTTTGTCATCAACTAGTTTTACTAGTCGACATTTTATTGTCCTTCAGTTTTCTGGGAGATCCTTATTGTCAAATTTACTGCATGCACATTCACAAGCACATTTAAGAGTGCTGACTTTTACTTGCCCTGGCTGCAGGATAAGGAACAGTGGTTTGCATGAAAGAGCTGGAAGTCAGGAGTGATCACTATATATTTTTTTTGATTTCCAATTTTTTTGATTGCCTCTGTTTCCTGCGTGAAAGATAGACAAAATAGTTATTTATATGTCAGGAAATAATTTTAGGAATTTGAATGCAAACTGTTTTGGAAATCTGAACTTAAAGCGCAGAACAGTGAAATGCTATGTGGTCATTTCTTTTCATTTTGTGAAAAAGTAGCAGAAGAAATCAGAAAATACTATGTCGCTCTTCTATTGTAAAACACAACAAAATTTTATTTGTGGAAAAAAGTATGGTATGTAGAAGAATGTCTGTGGATGGAGCTCACTGCAGTTTTGAGACTGAAGGTGGGGGTTCAGGAGTAGGGAGTGCTTTGGGAGTGGCTCCTTGGAGATGGACAGATGTGGCAGAGAGGGCAGCGGGAGAAAGGTTAGGTTTCCTTTGGTCTGTATTTTGGGTCATGCAGTGTGAGCAGCCGCAAGTGTACGTAGTTTAGGAAACAGGGTAGAATGACAGGTGATGGAAAAAAAGTTGAACACTTTAGAGATTAACAAATAATTGTTGGAAAAGGTAAATGATGTTTTGTTTGGGATTTTTCCTCTATAGGTCAGTATGTAAGAGCACCTCCAGTCACTTGCTATTGTGAAATCAAACATACAAGGTAGCAGTTGGTATTTACAAAACAGGCAGAAGCATTTGCTTCTGAGAAAAGGCTTATTAGCCACATTAGAAATCATGAACAAAAGCTGGCAAACTTGAGCTGATGGGCAGAATTCCAAAACATGAACTACTCAATAGCAGTGATTTGATGGAAGTGCTAGTATACATTTAAAGCACCAAATAGTTTAATGTTTGTCGCTAGGTAATCTGATTCCTTCTTACTGTGTTTCTTTTATTAACACAGCCTAATTCAGAAGTTTCCCAAGTGTAAATTAAGACATAATCTATATTATGGTAGGCACCTGAGTTAGGGAGCAGTAGAAACTGTGGTTAGTCACTACACTGGGCAACAAAGAATTCCCATTGGTGGCCTGTGTCACTCAGCAAAAAGTCAGGTGATGGTTACTTTTGCATTATAAGGGGCATTTTCCTACATTAGACAGAAAAAACTAACAAAAGCTGGTAAATAGTGTGTTTATGAGAGCAACTCAGAAAAACTTCACCAAGTATGGGAAAAATACCAAGAAATGTAGGTGCTGAGTTAATTTGCTAGGTTTCTTGGGGTTACCCTCTCCTAGTAGCTAAATTGTTGTTCTTCAAGAGTTCAGTATTGAGATATCAAACAGTAAATATCATACCTAAAAGTAATACTTTGCAGCCTTTGTATATCTGGACTAAGATTAGACAAAAGATCTGCAACTTAATTCTTGCTCAAAATAGAGGCTAATGTGGCTCTCTTGGCATGTTCCTCTCTCCTTTGGGCAGAAAAAAAGCCCTGGATTTGGTTGGTTTGGATCTGTATATATGCTGTATGTTGACTCTAGAGATGCTCAGAAAAAAAATTAAATGAGAAATTTCTGAGGCTTGTGGCTTTTCAGCCTTTAAGAGAGCAGTTTGGATCACTCTTGCTTTTGAGACTGCTTGTTATCACAAAGTGAAGGGATCTTCATGCCTGGGGAATTCCTACTCCTCTTCTCCATTGGGCTGCACCAGCCCAATGAGAGCAACGGTTCCCAGTGTCTCTGTCAAGTTCAGTTTTCTTGAGAGCCGGAGTGAAAATGGGTTCTGGCTTTCTGGAGTTTCATGAGTAAATTATATGTATGGCAATTAATGTGTTTTGGTAAACAAAATAACCTAAATGCTGCTAACTACTCTCAGCTTTTGAAGCTCACTTTCTTAGCTTTGTTTTATTTTCGTTTCTCTGGAATCAAGGTAGAATTGCTTTCTGTGTAGTGAGGTTTTTTGTTTCCCAAAGTAGTCAAAACCGTTAATGTAAAAAAGGCTTTTTTTTTTCTTTTTGTCATTCTATTGTTAGCTTGCTTATGACAAGAATAACAAACTAGTCGATATTTGGTAGTGATAATTGCTATGACACGACAACAACAGACAAATACACGGCAAGGCTTCATGCTAACATGCTGCCTGTCAGTATTAAATGTGTTTACTTTTCAGAATTATTGTCATCTTTAGCAGTCCAGAAGGAAAAAAATAATAGCTGTCAGCAGAACTAATTTCCAAGGACATAACAATTAAGAGGAGGTGAGTGTCAGTCTGTTCAAATAGGTTTCAATATATGCTATTTTCTTAACATTAACTACTTCTCAGGCAAATTAATCCTCTAAAACACAGCTTTCTGTATTGAGGAGCTGATGATTCAATAGTTATTTCCTATGAAAATGATCATAAATTGGGATGCTGGTGAACAGGCAACTTAGGGTTTCCAGTACAGAAACAGCTGTTAGCAGAGAGTGGTCGTGTACACCCTGTCAGGGAGGGTTTACTGCAGCCCTGGGTGAGCTATTTTGGCATCCCAGGATATGCAGCCTAATAGCTGCCCAATATTTAAACAAGGGGAACAGCTTGGATTTCAGGCCCTGAAAGCTCCAACATTCCTTTCCTGCACAGTCCCAGAGGGCCATGTGGTGCCTTTAATTGTGAACAAGTAAACATTAGTCTGGTGGCTGGAGCAATTCAGGAGATGAAATGAGACAGAAGTTGTCTCTGCAGGTGGGTTAACAGCTGCTGCCAAGTGCCTCTCTATCTTACTATCTCAGAGCAAGCCTCAGAGATGAGCCTGAATAATTTCCAGTGTCATATAAAGACTCGCAAGCAGCAGGAGTGATTTGTTCTGATTCTTGTGAAAAAGATTGATGCAGTGTTTGTTTTTGAAGATTTGAAATTGAGAGGGAAAAACCCACTATTTTTGTTCTCCAGTCATTTAAAATCTTAATATAGGTATGCAGATTCAAGCTCTTTTAAAAATGTGGCTGCATGCAGTAAGCAATTAACCCTCTAAATTCATCTCCCTATAATTTAGCTATCAATTAACTTTGTCTTAGTGCCTCACGAACTGTTACAAATAAGATGTAGGACAATCTGTCTGAAACAAGTTGCTTGGAAATGTAATTACCTGGCTTATTTGTAGATGAATGTTTTTGGCAGAAGCTTTAAGGAGGGGAGAGCAGAATATCATGTGGAAGTAGCTCTGCAAAGTTAAAGCCACTGCTCCCATTGCAATCCTATTCAAATATGCGGACCCTCCTGCTCTCTCCCCATTTTTATCTGTAGGTTTACCATGTTATTGCTGCTGCTGATGTATCTTAAATGTGAGTTTCCCATAATGAGCAAAGGGCAGAGCAAGAAGAGAAATTATATAAGTAGAAGACAAAGGAGATTTTTTGGGAAAGAGAACCTACAAACTATTCAGTGTTTGGCTGAGCTGTCTTCACTTTTCAAATGTCTCATGGCAAACTGACTTTTCCAATTCACTTTTGTGCATCTCAGTAATTGAAAGAGGGATGCATTTCCCATCATCTATACATTGCATGCATCAGCAGGCCACTTCTATAAGTGCGTATCTGTGACTGTAGAAAAAGGTTTGCTTTCTAAAAGTCCATAGAAAGCAGATCAAATGTGTGTCCTCTATGCAACCAAATCCTGAGTTGGGATCTAGCTGGCTTTTGTGAGCTAATGAGGGTCACTGTGGGTCAAGACTTGAATGGAAACTTCCAGGAAAAATAAAAGTGTAGCAGGAAGTACACTGTAGTGCATCCATAAGTGGTGCTTGCCCTTTGACTCAGTGATACATTATAGCTTGAAAGATACTTATAACAGATTATGAAGTCTTCTGGGTTGGTGTCTTGACAGATCAGTTGCTTTTAGTGCATGGAACAGCAGCTTCCTTCTGGAAGGTCTGGCACAATGTAATGACATCCCATCTAAATAGCTGATACTTCTAATGGGCAATAACACAAGCTGGGGAAATAAAAACTCATCTAAACTCTTCAACAACAAACCAACTTGATGGAAAGATTTTGCTTTCTTTCATAATGTACCATCGGTGAACATATATTTATACAATTAAGAAGTAAATAGTGGAATGTATTCTAAGAAGCTGTAAAAGCTACAACAGCAAATGGATTAAGGAGCAACACGGTAATTTCATGAAGAAATTCATTAGTGGCAGTAACATATGAGATTTGAAGGCAATCTTCAGACCATGAACAGCTAGTTTGCCAAATCTAGAGAATACACCAGAAGAAGGATCATTCTGTGCATGCCTTACTTCCTAAACTGGCTTTCCTCAGTGCCAACTCTGAGATAAAATAAATTCAGGGGATATTTTCCTAACCCCACCCATGCAGCCATTCTTACAACAATATGCACAGACAACAGAAAGGCTGTTTATAAAGCAGAATGAACTTTGTTTGTTTAGTCCATAGCTTTGAATAAAACAAAGAATTATGAAGAGCTGGGAATTTGTGAACTGGCACTGGAACAGGGAAAGTGAAAAAGCAGGAGGGCAAAACACAGTATGCCAGGGATGTTTTAAAGGTCTGTCAGTATAACTTTGTCTTCATCACAAATCCATTTATACCAGATAAAACTACATGTAATTAACTTCAGTTAACTTATATTGTAGAATAGATCCATTTCTTTTAAGCTTTAGTGAATGTCTTTTTTTCAAATCCTGTTGCTGAAATGTTCAGTAATCTCAGTTTATAACCATGGTTTCCTATTAATGCAGCAGATTACCAGTTGACAAGGACCTGGACCAAGACCCTGATCTCATGCTGTAAATTCCATTCAGTCCAATGTGAGTGCCACTCTGCATCTGAGCAAGCAAGGCAATTAAGGATTGTTCTGTTTTGTTCTTCCTGGGTAATTGTACCCAGATTACTTCAAATTTCCTGGTACCTTGAAAGAATTGCAGTGTGGAGTAGAAGACTTTCATCATGTTGCAGTGTTACCAGGTCAGCATAAATATTGCATATAAACTGACCAAAAAAAACCCCAAAAAACAATTGAACAGAAGACTTGTAGCTTTGTTTGGAAAAACTGTATTTCACAGTGATTTAATCTTTGCTTTTCATCCTTTGCAGGCATGCTAGACTTAAACTTTTTCTTGACTGAGACATTTTCAAAGTTTTAACTCTTCAATCTTTTCGTATTCAAAATAATGCATGCTGAAGTGAAAAACTGAGCTTGGTGAAGACAGACGCTGAAATGAAAATTTAGATTAGTCCAAGAAATTAGGCATGCATGCAGTTTTGTGAAGTGTGCAAGTTCTGAATTATGTACTATTATCAAAAGCTCTGGAATAACTCAATCCTATCCTTATGCAGTCTTTCAAAATAGTTTTCTAATTTCAGCTGAAGGTACAGATTTCTATTCAACATGAGATTTTTGGGACTTCTCACCAGCACCTTCAACATGAATTAATGAAATTAATGAATTAATGAAACAGCTTCTGGTTTTCATACAAATTAATTTTAAGTCACCCATGGAATCCCCATGCTAGCCTTGAATTTTGTCCATGGCAATCTCTTCCTTCTCATCTCTTGCAACTCCTTATGGGTATTAATATGAATAATTGCACTAAATTGATTGATACAACCAACCTATGCATTAGTAAAGGACTTTTGGTCTATAAAGCAGACTTACATTTCCCTTGGCAGTGTTAGGGAGCACACAGAGTGCAGCAGAAGGACTGATCATGTATTTACAGAGCTCTAAGTGCAGAAGAAAGTTTTACAGTCAGTCGGCAGGAGCACTCCCTGAGCAGCCCATCTGAGCTGCTGTAGCTGAAGGATGAGACTATTTAGCTCCAGGGGAGCAGGGTTGGAAGTGATCTGTAGTCTTTAGACTGAAGTAGCTTCCTGGTGCTGATGTGTAGAGGTGAGCCTGGCATAATTGCCTACTCTCCTGCAAATAAGTGCAGTGGATAATGATACAGGCAGATACCTTCTGCATACCTTCATTTTAATCCTGTGCTGGGAACCAGTGCTACCTGCAAAGAACAGCCTTCTGGTAACTTCATAAATGAAAGTGGGATTTTGTTTGCCAAAGCAGTGTTTGATGGTGAATTCTTCTTGCTTCTTCAGAAGATAAATCTCAACTTCTAATTAAAAGACAACGCATTGTTGCCCTTTGGGGCTTCCAGATACGGATGCTCAGTATCTACTGAGGGAGGTTAAAAAAATGCTTTCTAAGACAGGTTTTGTGTTAAATGAAAAATAAAAACTGAACCAAAGAACCTCACTCAAGCAGGCCAGTTTCACTTAACATAGCTTTCTCAATACCAATACATTTAAATAATGATGACAATATAAGGCATAGTTCTGTGGAAGGGGCAAGAAGTGGATAGGGTGTTTGCCTGTAGGTACTCTGCAGAGTTTTTAACCTATTTTGTCAATTTATATATGCACAAGTGTTGACCTGTGCCATTAGGTGAAATGTGCTGACACAGCCCTATAGACCTGCCAGCCTAAATTTTCATAGACCAGCATGTTTTGCTCTGTTTTTCACTCTCTTTCCAGAGCTCCTCCTGTTGCTACATAATTATTGTAAACAAAAAAGTATTTCTTTTGAGGAAATTCACACAGTACAGCAGAGAAAACACTAGGTAAGGCACAAAGAGAATTCTCTTACTTTTTAACATTGTCCACTAAGTTGTTGAGTATTTGGCACCTCATGGGTGCCAGAAATATTTGCATAATATTTGTGTGTCTTTTGAGGAAATATAAGTACTTGACTTAAACAAGATGTAATTTTAAATCCTGTGCTTGGGACAAAATGTGTGTGTATATGTATATATATATACATATACCTCTATATATACACACATATACACATATATATATAAAAATTGAGTTTAATAAATATGATTTTCTGACATAGATGTATGTTTGCTTAGAGATGTGTATACACTGTATCAGAGGCTATACAGAAGTTAATTTGGTGCCATCATGTAAGACAATTGTTCACATGGTTAATTTGTTAAAACCTGTGTGGGGTTTTTTAACTCTTATTTTTGGCGAAGAGTCACAACCTCTCAGTGGCACATACAGTACTGTTCTCTGTATATATGGGTACTGAAGCCCTGAGAAAAAGAGGATTTAAACAGAAACGTTGCCACAGCAGAGCTAGCGGGAGAATCTATGAAGCGACACATTTAAGATGCTAATTTTCTCAGTGGCAGTCAGATGATGGGGTCCTGTAATGGTATCTGTGGAGGGGAGTTAACAGCTGCTGTCTTCTCTTGGTGGATGACCATATTAGAGCTGATTCCTCAGGCACTGCTAATTAGTGTATGGAGAAGAATGAGGTGCAGAGGATGGTGATGTTTGTCATTCTTGATGCACAGCAGACAGTATTTAAATCACGGTTTGAGGGTGGAATCCCCAAATTTATTTTCTGTGTGTTTGTGTAATGCTGAAAGCTATCAAAACCTCTGTCTGAACTAGATGTCTCTTACTGTTTCTGCCATATATAAACCCCAAAAATAATTTGTTTACTGCTACAGAAACAGCAAGAGGCATACAGAAATGTCTTGGATAAAAGCTTTTCGTTCCAATTCTTGTGAATACCAAAAAAACCCCTAAATAAATTATATGCTAGAAAGGCTTCTTACGTCCCCTGCTGAATTTACATGTCCACGGGTATCATAAAGAATTGCAACTTCAGTATGTATGCTCGATTGTGTATATTACAGTTCATTAACCAGCCCTCAGGCTGACTAATTGTGCCAGATGGTATAATTTCTGTGTGTACTTGACTTGCCACGAGTGTTACTATCTTGATTCTAATATTTGTCTGTAGTAAGCGTGTGTGAGGGGGAAGGGTTTCTAATTCACAAGCACCTTCCCTGAAAAGACCAATTGCAGATGGAAACAATTTAATGAGTTGTGATTCCAGATATATCAACACGAATGTGAACAGTCAGCATTCATCAGGGGAGATACTGAATAAAATTACAACCATCAAAAAGCTCCTAATTGGCCTTTCAGCATGCTGCTTTGGAGTTGTGGGGAGGTTCATGACCATGCTGAGGGCAGGTAGGAGGAAAAAAAATCATGTTTCAAAGTTTACTTTAATGATGAACCTCTAAAATATATAATTGCATTTTATTTGGTGTTGACACACAGATATACTCCATCCTATTTCTGCACTCTCCTCTAAGGAGCATTCCTCCTTAGCACTTGGGAAATTTGTCCCCTCTTGCTTATCTCCTCTCCCAAGCTGATGTGTGGGTAAATTTTGTCAGGATGAACATGCGATTGCTTTCCTTAGGGACTCAGTAGAACATTGTGTGTTCCCTTCTGACTCTTGGATGAGAAGTGTTTTATTTATGTAGATAATTTTTCATAACAGATAAACAAGTCAAACCAATCCCAACAAAATTTCTAAGGGCAGTGAGTGGAACCACTTCATTCAGCCTGAATTTCACTAAACAAGTGAGTTGCAAAACCTGGTGGGGCACTTTGGTTGGAATTATCCCTCCAGTGATCTTCACACAGTTCAGAGGCTGTGATTTCAGAAGGAAAGAATGATTACCCAACGGGTTCCTTCTATAAATATGTTTTGTTCAGGAAAAAAATAATCTGAGCCAAGGAAAAACCCTTCAACAGAGAGACGGTAATAACAGCAGGACATTCCTCTATTTCTTCAGTCTCCTTCAGGTCTATTTGGCTTATAGAACTTTATACCCTTTTTATGAAATGGCTGTATTTTTATTGTGTAGAATATACTTAACTGTGTGAAATTCACAGAAATCCAATGCTTTATGATCTTAGCTTCCTCCGCAGGCTGTTTCTTTAGTTATGTGTCACAGAGTTAAAATATTAGTATGCAAGGCTTTGCAGCTGAAGAGGTAGAGAAATTTGGAAGCAAAGTTTATACACCTCTGAAGACATTGGAGACACTTAAGATATGTATTGAATAATCATGTTGATAGGCACAAGAAAATGGAAGGTAAAGATCCTGAGCAGTAGTGGGATTGATTTTTAACAGACAAAAATAATCTCTGATTGTGATACTAACATAAACAAATAAACTTCTGTACTACCACATGTTTTCATAAAGAAATCAGGGTTGCAAGAAAAACATCTAAAATAAAAGCTAAACCCTTATTTTGCTTTCTGATGCCTAACATAACTACTTATACCGTCAGTAACTGCCAGAAGAATAGTTTTTACAAAAGGCATATTAAAAAGCAAATCTTTCTGCAAGCTACTTTAATTTTGTCACAGCACTTATCGTTTAATTTTAGCGGTAATTAAACCCCTTCTCTGGTGCATCTGAACAGAAACGGCACATTCTTAACAGCTTCTTGAAACATGTTGTACTTTTTTTTTTTGGGTAACAGGCAAGGCTGGATAATTTAATTTATTTAAAAAATGTGGTTTGGACTTGTGTGCTTGGGAGGTTTGTGTGCCTGTTGCTAGGTTTGCCTTTCAGTGCTATGGCAACCGCCGGGAAGCGCGGCGCAGCGGGAGCTGGCGGCTGTGCTGTGCATCCCAGAGGACTCCGTGTCCTTGGGGTTAGCAGACAGACCTACACCCAAGGGTTTGAGGGGAGATGAATGTTTTTAAGATCCTGTGGCTTCAGACCCACCTGCCAGTCTTGTTCTCGCTTTTCCTGGGGACTGAAACCGGCAGCAGAACCTAAGCAGCAGCTCCTCGGTGGAACAAAACACACAGGCAGGGAGAAAGATCTGGGCATGGTTTTTTAAACCCATCAGGACCATGCATAACCTCACCTGTCACCACCTTGAATTGTCCACAACTATGTCCAAATGCAGCTCATGGTATTTGCACAAGATGCCTTGATAACTTCCAATATTTATTCCAAATGTTAATTACTGGCCTTCTGGCTGATTGAGGTGTTTACTTTTCTGAGTGCAATCATTTTCTATGAAAAGCTGTGTTCTTGAAAATTGGCACTTGAAAAATAGCTTTCTGAGCTGTGACCATGCCCCTGAGTGAATAAGGGACAGTGAGCTTGAGCACAGAGCTCTGGGATACACTCACTGCCCAGGGAGGCCATCACCCTGCCTCTCTCCTGGCTTCAGTGTTTGCCTTGGACATACTTTGTTCTGGGTACCTTGCTCCCTTTGCTTTGAGCTTGAGATTACATGACCTCATCCTGCTGGTAAATGTTTACATGCATACCATTCCCAAAGGGCGTGTGGTTTTACCCCTGCTGCAAAAGCATGTCTGCTGTGGTCCCTGCAGTCACCTTTGCCTGGCAGCTGAGCCCCTGCAGGGCTTTCCTCTGCCTACCATTGGAGGGTTCACAACACAGACTCCTCTCTGATGGCACCCAGCAAGGTGCAGTCACCCCAAGGTCTAGCCTGGCTGGAATGGGACGCACAGCCAGTGGTTGCTCCGGGAAAGGATTGCAATATGTGGGGCAAGGGGTATTAGACACCCCTTACAAACCCCCTGTTGGAGAATGGTTTTAGTTTAGAGGCAGTATTTCTTGGCTGAGAATGGATACTTGCATTGCTATATTAAAAGTGGTTGTTGCTCCTCACTTTTTACTTGTGTGTGTGATTTTGGAAGGTAAGGACCAGAAAGGGATTTGTTGCTTTTTTGGGTTTGTTTGTTTTTAAAATATATATAACTGGGTTTTTCAAAGTCCAAGATACTGCAAGCATTGGCTTCTGTGATACTTTTTCACTTGGAAGTAAGCATGGATTTTTTTACATATTTAAGGTACGTGTCCCTATGTGGAAGAGGTTTCAAATGGCTGCTGCAGTAATCTAATTTGAAGCTTTCTAGTTTCTCAGTATTACTTTTGTTCATAAACTAAAAAAATCAAAATTCATTTCACTACCTATGTGTAAGCTACTAGGTTTACATTTTCTAATACCTTTCTAGATATTAGTTCATAGTTGAACTTCAGTTCCTGAAAAATTTGCAAAACATGAGTGGCTTGGGGTTTGGTTTTTTTTCCTGTTTTTTTTTTGTTTGTTTGTTTGTGGGGTTTTTTTGGGTTTTTTTGGTTTTTTTTTTTTTTTAATGTCGTAAAGCTCTGTTGTGTGTTTCTGCCATACAGCCGGCTTGGATTTTATTAACTGGATTTATCTACGTGTAGTCCTGACACTTGCAGACCCTCCGTATGTCCAGCAGCTAACTTCCAAGGCATGAGAACAAGTGTTCCATCACTCAGTTTTAAAAATTAATTTGCATTATTACTTTTAGAATTGAGTATTCTCTTGGCTTAGTCTTTGGGCAAATCAGCTGCCCATGCTGTGGCCTTGATTTTGGTCTTCTTCTTTCTTATTTGCCCATCTTGCTTTTGAAGATTATCTGGTCATCGTGATAGTCATGACAGAGGCAGCAGGTATAACCTAGAAGGAAACTTTTCCCCACTTTGAGGCCCCTGATTGGTGCAAGGAGCAGCACTGGCTGCTCAGCAGTGCTGCCCCTGTTTATTTGGCACTTATTGACTCTCAGCAAATTAGCACAGTTGAATTAATACTGAGTTACTGATGAGGGAACAATGTCCTCACACTGTTCCATTTCAGTCACTTGTAGGAGGTTTTAATCTGTTTTCAATACACCGTCAAACCCCAGGAAGCTGATGGCAGCACTCGCTGTGTGCCAGGAGGAGGGTAATAGCAGCAGTACCAGCAGCGTAGCAGCTTGTCCTGTGCTGAGAGGAGCACCAGGCTTGCAATGAACCTGGTGAATGCCCAACGGGGGTCTTGGGTGACCAAGGCACTCAGGCTGTGTGTGGGGAGGGACCAGGTGGCAGCAAGGACAGACAGCTGCTGGAGGGAACCAAGACACTGAGTGACAGCAGCTTTGCCAGCCAGACCACCCATCACCAGCCATAATGCCCTGCAGGGATCTTGAGGAATGGTGACAGGGAGCCACGTCCTCTGTGTCCCCCTGTGGTATCAGTGGATGCTGGGACTGAGAAAAATATCCAGATAGAGTTCCCAGGGGAGCATGCAGCTCTTGAGATCTCCAGCTGCATGGTATGCCCAGGGTATTTACTGTTGTCTGAGGTCAGCAGTGACAATGTCTGTGGCAGGTGTACCCAGGTAGAAGAGCTGCTCTGATTGTTGACTGAGCTTTGGGAGGCAGTGGACAGGTTGAGGACCATCTGCGAGTCTGAGAAAGGGGCTGACTGATGGAACCCTGCTGTCCTCTCTGGAACAAAAATGTTAACTAGGTACCACACCTGGCAAGGGGTATCCTGCATTCACTCCCCAGGCAGAAGGCAGTGACTTGAGGAACACAGGTAAAAAGAAATCAGTCTCTGCTGGGGACAAGGAGAGAACATTCTCCATGTCTCCTTGTCTCTCCATGTGCCCTTACACAACAGATATCAGGCTCTGCAGTTGGATGGACTGGGACATGATGAAGTTGAAGATGACCCACCCATTCCTGAGGAGTCATCAAAGTCAAGTCAGCTTATTTCCCATGTTGAGAAATACATTCAGTGCAAGTAGATCCATTTGCAAGCTGTGGTGTGAGCTGCAGAGTGGCACCAGCCAGGTGACAGGACACTCAGAGACAGGGCAGGAGCTGACAATCCCCAGACTATTGCACACTTAGACTGCAAGGGTATAAAAACCAGGGTTTCATTTGTTTCAGCTCCCTCCTTGGAGGCAGCCGAAACATTAGAGTTGTTATGTTGTTATTTAGTTATTGTACCAAGATTAAATTATTTGAATGATCTGTGAGTCTGAGATTCTGCTAGGGGAAACCTTCAGTTGAACTGGTGAGGAAGCTTGGTCTGACTCTGTGAGTGTGGGGTGTGTAGCTGTGAAGGGCCTTCAGTTCTATCTCAGATGGTGCAAGTAGCTCCTGGATGGCTGGGCAGAGAAGTTTTCTTAGCACCCACATCATAATTGCCTCCATGAAGAAAAAAATGTAAATTTATAATTATGAGAGGAGCAGCAGGTCTGATCTGCTGACCAAACCTGCCTTTAAGGGAAGCTTGCTGCTTTTCTGGGGCTTATGTTAAAGATATTAACAGGAGACTTCCTAGCCTGATACATGCTTTTTCCTGTGTGTACCAATGAAGTTGTAATTAGAAGTCCAAGGGTGATCAAAATAGACTTCAAGACCTTGGGGCAATTGGAAAAGGGATTGGAAATGCAGGTAACATTTTCCTCCATCCTCCCGACTTAGGGAATGACAGTGAAAGAAACAGGTAGCCTATCAATGCCTGGATCCTGAATGATGGTGTGCTAATGCGGGCTTTCATGCTGCACCATAATGTAACTGAGTGCACTGGGCATCTGAAATGTTTCTATGTGAAGGCAGGCAGTATGTGGGATAAACAAGAGGGGATGGTCGCTTTGCCTCAGTCCCAGAGCTAAAACATCACTGTCATAAGTGAGACTTAGTGGGAAGAGTCCAGATGGAGTGCTGCGGTGTTCATAGGCTCCTCAGGGAGAGGTAGGTGGGGCAGGCAAGGAGGAGGGGGAGTGCTGTATGTGAGGGACAGGCTGGACTACACGGCACTCACAGTTAAAGATGATATGGTGGAGAACTTCTGGGTAAGGACTGGTACAAAAACTAATGAAATAAATATTGTCAGAGTTTACCAAAGCTCGCTCAGCTAGCATGGAAACAACAATGTATTATTCTAGAAGGAATTAATCACTACATCGGTCACCCTTGTTCTTATGGGCAATTTCCACTTCACAGATATTAGCCGGGACCATCATACAGTAGACACTAATAGGTTCAGGAAAATCCCAAAACCCTTTGAAGATTACTTTTTGATACAGGTTCCGAGGGAGCTGACTAGCAAAAATGCCCTCCTGGATCTGTTGTTGGTCTGCAGATGAAATGATGATTGGTGTCTGTCTTGGCCCCAATCACCACAGAGTGGTAGAGTTTAAAATCTTTGGTGATATGAAGAAAGCTCTGTTAGCAGAGCAAACATCCATGGCTTTTGTGAGAGCAGAATGTAGGCTGCTCAAGGATATAATTAGTGAGGTCTCCTCAGAATCTGCTTTTGAAGGAGTTGGGTTCCATAAATGCTGGTCAATAGTTAAGACCACAGGAACAGGTAATTCCAGTGCATCAAAGTATATGGACTTTGGAAGTCAGGTCAGGTTTTATAGGAGGATGACAGAGATACTGCCACTGCAGGGAGAAAATTCATACGGCTTAAAACTCCATTGGATTTGGAGCTGGGCAGTAGGATGTGGGATCACAAAAGGCTTTAATCATGTTAATAGCAAAAGGAGGACTCAATAAAACATTGGTCTGTTACTTGATGAGGTTGGTTAGCTCACAAATAGGGATGGAGATAAAGTAGAATGTACTGAAAGAGTTTTTGATGTTATTGTGAGACTTCTCTCACTTATAAACAGTCTTGGGAATCTGGATAGGTCCCGGTCAACTGGAAGTTGGTAAATCATTCCGAATTTTGAGAAGGACCAGAAAGAAGACCCTGGTAGTTGTAGGACTGCCAGTCTCATTTGGTGCCTAGTAAAACTATGGAGAAAATTGTTCTGGGAGTTAGTTGAAAATGCTTGGAAGACAATGCAGTCATCGGTCAAAGTCGACATGGCTTAGTGAAAGCAAAGTCAGGTTACTCACTCAGCTCAGTTTTAGGACCAGTTTTCCTTAGTGCTTTTATCAGTGACCTGGACATAGGACTCAAGTGCACACTAAGTAAATTTGCCAGTGATACTAAACTGAGCTGTCAATTCCCTCATGGGTAGAGAGATCTTTCAGAGACATCTTTGTAGACTGGAGCACTGGGCCATTCCACCCATATGAACTGCAGCAAGCACCAATGCCAGGTTCTCCATCTGGGGTGGGATAATCCTGGACGTGTGTACAGACTAGGGGCCAAGAGGCTGGAATGTTGCCCTGCAGGAAGGAATTTCGGGGTTTCGGTGGATGGTAAGATCAATATGAGTCAACAGTGTGCCCTGGTGGATAAAAGGGCCAACCCTGCCCTGGGGTAGGAGCAGAGGGGGGAAATGCCTGTATCTCTTCTCTTATGTGTGGTGATGAAATGCCAGGGAATGGCTTAGAGCTGCATTGGGGGCAGTTCAGATGGCATAATAGGACCACTGAGAGAGTGCTTAAGCATTGGAGCAAACTCCCTAGGGAAGTGATCAAGGCTCTAAGCCTGTTGATGTTCAGGAAGTGTTTGGACAATGCTCTTATATATAAGGTTTAACTTTTGAATTACTCTATATGTAGCCAGGAGTTGAACTCAATGATCCCTGTGGGTCCCTTCCAAGTTAGGATCTTCTGTACACTTGTTTTCCTCTTCCAGCTGAAAGAAGATGATGCACCTTATGATATTTATATAGTAGTGTAAATTACATTTACAAATGTAAATGACATTTGTTTGTTTTTTCCACATGCCTGTATTTGTGTAGCAAGGAAGCTGTATTTCACATTCTTGTTTGTAATGCTATAGAAATAAGAAAGATCTGGAGAGAGAATATCCTGTTTCTAAGTTTCCTCACGATAGTTTTCAACACATTCATTCTTTTCTTACCCTCTGCCACTACTTAAAAGAATAAAATCTGTTAACAACAGGCATATGTGATCAACAGCTCCTCCTACTTCAAATCTGTCTTTAAGCTTCACTTTTTGGGAGTCCATCCTACATTAACCTTCTGCTAGAGTTTATATCAAACCAAAAATGTGGTAACTATGGTGCTTTGCAAATGTGTGTGTTTGTGAAATTGTGAACTTCTCCATTTGCTAGTCTGTTGATAGGGTATGGCTGAAATCTACTGGCAAAAGTACAAATGTAGGCTCTCTGAAAATTGAATGAACAGTTACTTGGAGATGCACAAAAAATTGAACTTTCATCCATTTAGGAACTGAAACATTCTGATTTAGCTGATATTTTAGAATAAAGTGACATCTTCAAATTCTGAGGATTCAATTGTTTCACAATATAAGACAAATAAAAAGATGGTGCTGAATGAACTAGTGGCTTAACTGAAGAAACAATGTGGTCTAATTCCATTCTTTGATTGTTTAAATTTATCCCTCGTTTGGACAGGGTTTTAGGGAAGGTTTGGTTTACTTCATTACAGGAAGGTTAACATTGCTTTTTCTAATGCAGGCTTTTAGAATTCTGCTCAGATGTGGGTGCTTGAGGTTTTTGTGTTGATGACTATAGACTGATTCATTCATTCTGGTCCATTTTCAAGGCTGTGCCTCTCTATCACAAATGTCAAATATATTTGTGTCTTGAGGGATCTCCATCACTCTCAGGGCTTTTTCTTTTCCTTTTCCTTTTCTTTTT
>VZRS01012081.1:84887-147163 GCA_013398055.1 Ifrita kowaldi | reverse complement strand
TTTTTTTTTTGATGTTTGGATGCCAAACTTAAAGTAATCTACACAGAACTTACCTGCTCACAGTGCTTATCCCAGTGCCAAAAGATAGCGCCTGAACAAGGAAATCTGAGTTGCTGTAAGTGTAGATGATCATTAAAAGTCCTTCATCCTAATGTGAAGCAGCATGAACATATTATTTGCTTAATTTTAAAGTACTGACATGTCGGTGAAGAAGTGTTTGAAATGTCGGTGAAGAAGTGTTTGAAATCTTGAGTAGATTCTTTTTATTATCTCCTGTTGTTGTCAGTTGTTGACCTGAATAACACCTTCAAACAGGATGTGAAAATAATCACCATGCAGAGTATACCATGTATATTACTTGAACAGAAGAACATTATTTGTTCAGGAACCAGAACATCAGGAGATACTGATGTAATAAAAAAAGGAATTCTGCTAAAATTGGTTAGAAGCAGAAAAGCTTACCATGGGGTCATATAATTAAGGTGTGGAAATCAATGCTGCTAGGTATCAAATTAGGTCTTCATAAAGTACAATCAGGAAATTACGTTAATGTGGCTGGACCTATGAATTATGGTATTTAGCTACAGTAGTAAATTACAAAAATATGATGCTGTCATTTCCATTTCTGAAAGTGTTCTTTGCTGGTGCTGCTTGTACTTTGGGCAAGGCTTGCTGGTTGTACTCTGTGTGTGCCCTCTGTGGTGAAAAATGAGAGTCGGCCGAGGACAAAGGTCTGTCCCTAGGCAACATTGTTATACTCACAACTACATTTTATAGACAAAAGCATTGGCTTATTGGCCTGAAGACACCTTTGTCTGTTTGGACGTATTTTTTGTAACTGAGATGTAATCTTCCCCTTAAGAATGATCTCGAGAACTCTATGCCATTTATGACACTTAATTTAAAAATAAGGTGAAGTTAAGGTAAACAAGGCTGCAGGCAGTGGCTGGAACATAACGCTGTGGATTTTGCATTAGAGAATTAGTCCTTATAGGTGGTTTTTCTTTCAGGTTTGGTTTCACATTTAAGTACTCAGCTGTCAGATATTGATATGCACAATCCTGAGTAACTGTTTGTACTGTCTCTGTGTGACAGGGACTCCTGTTCTTTGCCAGCTCGACATCCGGCTGAAATGTTTTTGAAAACTCTTGGAGGTTTTTAAAGTAATATGAAACTTTAGTCTTCTTTTTCAAGTAAGATGTTTATTATTGTTAAATTATTGTTGGACTGCTGGAAACTAGAAATCTTGCAAATTGAAGTGTTTTTATATTTTTTTTTATTTCCAGAGGAGACTGATGTCCACTTTTTTCTGAGGATTGACTCAACAAAGGAACCCAAATTTTCAGAGGCATTTGTAGTTATAATTGACGAGCCCAGCTTTTGAGGTGGATGCTATCTAGAAATGCGAGCTGGAACAATTTTGACATTATCGTACACATGTTTTAGAAGCTGGAGTAGCCACTATTCACCTGGAACCAAGTCCCAGCAGCTTTTGAGGTAGAGTTAATGTACTTGCACACCAAACAAAGGTCTTCTGATGTGGCTTCTGCTTTTGTAGGGAAAAAAACAACAAAAGTATAAAACATTTATTGTAATGTTTCTGCTGGTAGCTTCATCACTTCAAATGTTATGAAAATACAGATGCAGAGAAAGGGAAGCAGGTTCAGTCAGTTGTCAGGTATTTTATAAACCCAGGATTTTCTGCTTGTCTCCAGTTGGCCAGCCATTGGCTTTTGCATATTCTGAACCAACTGTCATCACACTAACCACATGTTCTTTTTTTTTTCTAACAGCTTGAGAATTGTAGTTTTTAGGTTGGCCTCAATGATCTCAGGGGTCTTTTCCAACCTAAGTGATTCTGTGATTTTCTGATAACTGTAACATTCACTTGGCATGGGAGTTCAGTCTGACAAATGTTCTATTCCTCAATTTCCTTCAGCTTCTATATCTTCAAAAGTGCTGATATTGAACCACAGCACTTGGGATTGATAATAAATGAAGTGTTTAAATGTGTCTGAAAATTAAATTCACAGAAAACGTCTGAAGATCTGGTGATTTTTGGAAGCATGACCATTAGTCATGATGTCCTCATTCTCAAAGGTGGGTATTTCAGAATCCCATTTGCACAAAATAAATCTTGAAATATTTGAAATACAAAGGATGCAGTGATGGTCTCACCAAAATTTTAAGAGGGTAATATCCCTGTGATGGCAGCACATAAGCCATCCAAGATTAATTGTGAAATAATTTACCAGCTTACTAACAATCTTTATTTCCAAAAATCCTACTTGCTGTGAGAGCAGCTGGATGCCATACAGTGAGAGGAGTTGAAGTAACTTTGAGATTTACCCACTTTGACCTTAAATGTAGGCCATATATGCTAGATTCCTAAAAATAACATTAATATCTACATTAGACTAGTTGTCAGACTGTGTTCAGCCTCACAGCCTGCTATGTTTCAACATGGCTTGAATAAGCTTTTAGATCGTGACTTTAATCCCAGAGATTTTGAAGTAGCACCAGCATGTCTTTTAAAAAACATGGGTATGAAGCAGCTGTTGAAAATAGAATATCATGGATGAATAGCCTTCTCTGTTACACATATAGGACTTGCTACTGTTTTTCCTTGAAAACGCATTTCTGCAATGAGCTGGTACAAGAAACATGGATTGATTACAAGGCATGGCTTAAATCAACTGTTCTGTAAAGAGCGTGACTATCGGCTAATCTACGGGCCCAACTGCCTGTAGATTAGCTTCCAATAATCTTCCATACACCCTTATCATCTACTCTTCACTGCGCAGCTTTTGCGTGTGAGTGAGAGCCACACATACAATTGGAGTGCAGGGTTGATACTGGTCTAAGGAAAGGAGTTCAACTGGTGCCTACATGCTTTCTATCTCTTAGGCTGAGCCTGCAAGTATGCTGCAGGCTTGGGTCCAAATTCCCAACAAGATACACAAGGAGTCATGGCATTAATAAATTCGGAGTCAACTTTGTCAGAAAATAAAATACAGGAACCTGAATGTATGAGTAGGTTTGGGCCTGCTTGCTTTCTGTTTTTCTGCACTCTCCATCTTTTGTTAGGAGCAGACCCTGCACACTGGATGAAAAACTTGCATTTATTATTATAGTCTTTATATTTATGTGTATTAATAAAAAGGGGCTCTTGACTTAAAAGCTGAGTAGAGAATAAAGTATTGCTGTTACTCCTGGAGTGAGTCAGAGGAGTGGTAAGTGCCTGCTGCTTCTGGGGAAAGAAAAAAAAAGTTTCCAGAGAAATATCATTATCTTGGAGGTCTCACCCGCAGCAGATCATCACGAGCTATCTGCAGTTTCTGGCTTTCTCCAGGTACTGGGGGTTGCCCACACAAGATGGCATTATCATGCCTGGAAGGAGAATTCCATGATCATTCATTCCCATTCAATGTTCATCATGGGTATTGCAATCCCTGAGCTGGCATGGGACCAGTTCATTCAAAAGCATTAGAGACCTGACTGGACGGATGATTGAGCACTTTGAACTATTGTATTTGGCTAGAGATCCTGCTGGCTCACTCTCAGGTAGGGCTAGGCACACCTTACTGAGTGACCCTTGCACCTTTGGTCTGACCTTCTCCTTCAGCAAGTACAGCTGTGAGCTGGTGGATGCCTTGGGCACAAGCCAGGAGATCTGCAGAACACTGCACTCACAGTCTTTAAATAAGTGTGTGCTTTCTCCCTCCCCCTTCTCCCTTTGATGACCATGCATGTGAGGGTGCCCTCATGTCTCTTTCTGCTGCCAGGGAGGATGAGCAGGGCACAGCTCATGCTATAGCTGTTTCAAAGCCATATGCATGTGTTAGTTGCTCACCTGAGTCAGCTAGACTTGAAAACAGAGCTCAGAGCTTTAGTCATCCCCTCACTGGAAGCAATAACTTGGGCTTTGTGTTCTCTGCACAGCGTGTCTCTTCTCTGACAAATGATGCTGAAATTTCTTAATGAGAACAAAATTGTTGGAGAGATCAGATTAGTGGGAGGCAAGGAGGAGAATTAGATCAATAGTTCAATCTTCTAAGTAATCTTTCCTTAGGACCCAATCTTTAAACAACCTTTTGCACCTTTCCCTCGTCTTAGAGAGATGTGTTCCAGTTTTCAGTCTTGCAGCAAGCGGCAAAGGAACACTTTGCTTTCATGCTGTGTATTGAAGGATTGCTTCAGTAGCATGAGTCTCGTATTGCCCAAAGGAAGCCCTTGGTTCTGTTTCTAAACTTCCCAAATTACACAGAGTGGTGTAGGAGAGAGGAGGGGGAGTCTTCACAGGCAGACCTGTGAAGATAGTTAGGAGCCTTGAACTCAAAATCAGTGACTTGAATGCTGAAATCTAAAAAATTCACACTTATTTTTGACATAAATTATTGGATCCAGTCCAGTATTTGAAAAGTTTGATTCTGCTTCTAATTCAAGATAGAGTCTTTTAGAAATAAGGTAGGTATCAATATGTATTCCCTGGGTAATCTCAAAGTGGAGTAATAAAAAGAGAAGGAAAGAATAAAATTTAGCTCTGTTGAAATCAATACTTTGTGTGCCGGCAGGTTCAAGTGTGCCTGCACTAGAAACATTATAGTTCTTTTTTTTCCTCTTGTATTGCCATGAGTAAACTGTGAAATTGGCAGTGGAAAGTTTTGAAGTAAATGTCTCTCATCTTCATTTGATTTTTAATATATTGACTTTCCACTGAACCATTGTGAAGCTTCAGGTACTTTAGGAAACATGGTTGATTAGTTCTGTAACTTTTGATCCATCATTTGTGTATTTTTTAAAACCATTCATGCAGAAAGCAAATCGCACAGGGAAGTTTTTCCTGTTTTATCAACTCTAGCCTAAAACAGCAACAAAAAATAAATAACGAAGCTTTGTTGGTGCAAAACAGAGATCCTTGTTCCTGCTAGGTTATACTTGCAACCACTCTGCAGAATTTGGGAATCAGGCACAAGTTCACTTGAAAGTATGAAGTAAATTAACCATGAAACAAGGAAAACTATGGCTTGGTTAATAATTCAACAGCATAGTTTTGTTAGTTACTATTTAACATAACTTAGAAGACTATGTGGTATGAGAAAGAAACATGAAAATGTCCAATTTTGTGAGAAAATTCCATATTGGTTTATTACAGCCTGTTACATCATCTCTGTAAAACAAAACCAGAGGGTTTTCTAACTATGCCAGTAATTCCTGTTTCTGCTTAAACAGAGTAACTAGGGACATGTTTATTGTTTTTAAACAATAAATGAAACAGGTGTTTTCAAATATATTGTATTGCTGTTTAACTTTTTCGCAAAAGAGTAGCTAGATATGTGTGGTAAGACTTAATGAGACACAATATCACAGGGAATTTCTTCTCATGGCTTCACAGTCTTGCTGACCTGAACATTTGACCTTGCCCAAGAAGGGTATTAAAAACCCACTTATATTTCATTTGATAATTTGTATAATGAAGTTACCTCTTGTGCATCCTCCTCATGACAATGAGCTGTTCATATTAAGCAGTGCTCCACAAGCCAATCATGCAGCAGGTTCTGGGAACACAACAGTGGGAAGATGGATAAAACAGTTAGCCAAAGTCAGAGAGCAAAAATACAAACTAAGAAAAAGCCTTGCTGTGAGAGCTCTGTGGCTAGGGATCAGTGCTGCTTTGTGCACTGAGCTCTCTGGCCACTTTGAAATTACTGCTGGACATCCACATCCACTGTAACCACAAAATGAAAACTGGTTCTTTTCAAGACATGCTTGCTGTGTGTGTCTCAATCGTCTTGCTCGTGGAGCTGCTGTGACATGGAGGTCAGAGTTACACCAGGTGTCTGTCACCTGCCCTCAATCAGGCCAGGCCACAGCAGTGTGGGGAAATTAACCTTTGAGGCAATTTTGCAGGGATAGGGGATGATTTCTTGAATGGGAGTTTTTAAAGAGAAGTTTACAAAGCTCTTTTGAGTGTTTGTAAACTATTCGTGTATTTCCCAGACGATCTTCCCTGACACATAAACCCTCTATTTGTTTTCACAGTCATACGAGTTTCAGAAAAGACAGAATGGATCAAAACAAAGTGTCTCTAATGGATTTTATTTGCCCTGAATTAGGCAGGGGTAAATCATAATCTATGAAATATTTAAGTCATAAGCTACCAGATAATGGTATTACACTGCAGTAAACAAAATTAAAATAGGTCTGATGGTTTGTATGTTGGTAAAAGTAGTGATCTCAATTTGTTTCCTGAAGGTTCTTTGTGGATCTGGATTAGCTTCCTTAAGAAAATTTAGAGGACCTGACAGAGTAGCTGTTGGTCAACTGTATTGAATTGACCAAACTTCTTAATGTAAACCAATAAGGAACTATAAAATATTCCATTTTGCTCTTGAGAGTGCTTTTCTATGGGGGCATGCCAGCTTTGGACTACTTGCTGCCCATTTGATAGGGGTGCTGGAGCCTGATGCTGAGCATTATCTTAACTTTGTGTAGAGTGCTAGAAGAATTGGATGACATTTGGGCTTTGCCTCCTGGTCTTGACTCAAACTATCAAGTTCTTTTTTAACACCAGCATCATACACTGTACATTCCCCATTCATTCTTACTGTAAATACATTTTTTTTTTTAATTCTTGTGTGAATAGGCCTGAGTTCTCTTGTAGTCATTGTTTACTTCAATGGGAATGAACTCGTGTTTTAAATGGGCGTGGGACATGCTCACATGGGGGCTGGGGTTAAAGGGGAGGTACTACACAGTTACTTCTTGTTTTCTTTTTTTGTTTTTTGTTGGACCTACATTTAGCTCATTGATTACATTTAAGTAGTAAGGATGCTCACGCTTTAACCAAAGTAAATTCAGTAATAGATAGATTGGTTAGAGAAAAGTGTGTGATGTATAAGTAATATGAAGTCAAGCCCACAACTTCTTAAATGTTCCTATAATTTTTCTTCTTGATACAAAACATTACACTTGCTGGGAGAAGTTCCTGTGAAAATAGGAAAGCTAACTCTAGATTGTCAGAACAAAATGGTAATCAATGTAACTACTTCAATAGAAATAGCCTTCCTTAGGTCTAATTTTGTGTACTTTCCAGATTAGAGAATTCTGATTTTCCACTCTATCTTTAAAGCTCTATCTTTACTTAATATCCAAATCAATCTCAAAGGCTAAATCAAGCCTTTACTGATACCTCTTCTATTCCATCGTTACCTTTGTGCCTGTTGGTTTCTGAACCACTTGGTACGAGTCAGAAATTTAATAACCAAAGTTACAGATGCATATAGAGACCTAGAATATAAAAGGTAACATATGTGACAGCTTCACATGATTATGATTTTCTCCTTCATACAGACTAGTCCAGTGCAATTAAAACATTAATTACATAGGAGGACAGGAGACACTACTTAGAGGAACAGCTTTGTTCAGACTGAGATGATGTTGTTAGAACATCATCATGTTAGAACATCATGGGTTTTTCGTGAGGCAGAATGTATGGGTAAAGGAGACATCTTTAATTGGAACTGTTGTGATATTGCTGAAACAAGCAGACAAACTTTTAAACACTTTTAACTGTGGCTGAAGGTTGAACATACAGGTTTCTTGTCTCGATGCTGAAAAAAGTAGCTACAATGTTAATATTGCTGTGTAAAAGAGTTTTGCCAGCAAATAAGGAACTGTAGGACAAAAATAGCAAGTAATGACTTTTTGTACAACTCTGTAACAGACCCTGGTGACTAGTACTGGTATTTTAATAGTTTTGCAGAGTACCATCTGCTGCCATAATCAATGAGGTAAGTAAGGCCTAAGTGACCATCTTGCTCTGAAGTGTGTGTATGAGCACACACACACCGGTCATATTTGATACCTAATGTGTTCCCAGTGTGTCTTACTGTATTGGATATCAGTGCTTGCAATCAAAAGGTCATCGATATCCTGAAATTATCTGAGACATGGATAAAAAAGGCTTCACTTAACTGATGCTTCCATTTTTTTGAACAAAACCTGAACCGCAGATGCCTCAGAGGGTGGATCAGCATAGCCGTCATGCATTAGCTCACAACAGTGAAGTGGGAAGTGACAACTGACTGGAACCCACAGAAAGAATATATTTGTAAACTGTGGGGTTTTAAAACTAAATTAAGTTGGTATTTCAACAAAAATCAACACTCCCCATGTTCTGTAAAAGAGCCATGGGACCTTTGACCAGAACAAGGGCAGAAAAGAGCTGTAAAAAAAATCTAGATGGTAGCTGTGCAGTACTGTATATTATAACAACATTAGAAGAGTTGGCTGGAAACAGATCAGAGGTGGGGAAAGAAAAACGCCTCTGAAAAATTCAGCACCTGGTGTGCAGAAGGATTGTTAGCTACGTGACAGTTAAATAAAGCAACAGGCATTAGACTTGAACTCCTGAGAGAAAACCACAGAACAGTTCCAGCACCATTACTTTTACTCAGCTCAATATAGCAAGAAGATTTTAGATCAGGAAGTTCTAGTTAGCAAGTGAACTATGCATCTTAGTAATACCTCTTGGAGGAAGATGAGATCAGTGGTTGAACACTTCACTCAACATGTAAATGAGGGTACATGTGATGAAAGCTGAATTACTAGGAAATAAATCCCAAAAGGCTGCTGTTTTACCCATTTTATTTTAAGCATAAGAAGGTTCATTTTGGAAGTAGAGAAGGGAATATAGGGAATTTCATCTCAAGTTCTAAACCAGTGACATTTTATAATGGAAAAAGGTAAAACCCCGAAATATGTTTGACAATGGGTTACCTCAACAAAGTAATAGAAGATATTTGCATTTACCCTTTGATTTTTAGAGGAGAACATATTTTAATCTTCTTTAGACTTCATTTCTCTGTCTTTTTTTCTTTTTGCAAATGGAATTCCTTCTGAAAGGCTTAAAATTAATTTTTGTGCAGCTGACTCATGGCCCAGATCTGGCACAAAGAAAAATGCCCTGTTTTGAGCACTAAGGTGATGCATCACTCTTACCCTGTGCACAGAGCACACTGCATGTTAATTAAAACAAATGATCTTATTTATTCTGCATTCTCAAAAAAAAAAAGTGGGTGGGAAGTGGGGCAGTGGGGAAGAGAGATGGGACTAAACCAAAAAGTCTATTGGCAGAACAATGATTTTCAGCCACTCCCAAATGTGAAACTTGGCACGTTAATTCTCTGTTCAAAATGTGCTATAACTTTTGTGCTGAGAATCTTTTCCAAACTTCATTTTTCAGAAATATGAAGTAATTAAAAAATGTATTTTAAGAATATGGGTGCTTTGCATTTTGTTGTGGTTATGTGTGAAACCTGGTGGTGATGGCTTTAATAGGTTTTCCTGCAGTGTTGGGACAGATTATTAGAGTCTAAGAAAATGTTAGTCACAGCAGCCTGTGGACAGGTCAAAGTTTGTGAGTTAAGTACAGCCCTGCATAGTCTTACTGTTTGTGGTTTTTTTTTTTTTACATGAGGGGCAAGCATACTTCTGTCACTGTTTCACTGATGTAGGGTCCCTCTGAACAGCTCTTCAGGTGCAAATGAGCTTTAGTTCATTTTACAGTGCTTCTTCAGGAGTGTAAGTAAGGAACAGCTCCAGCTCAGGCCAGGGACAGCAACTAGTGTTATGAATTGAAGACCTAGGCCTTTAAGAAGGGCATCACTCATGAAAGCCTGAAAACCCAGTATATTGGCAGCAGATGGGCAGATAAAACAATTCTTGCCAATTGCTTGTGCTACACCACACTGGGAGAGATGCTGTTATGTAAATGTCTCAGACTGGGGAGTCACAATGAATAGGGAACAGATTTGTCCATGATGCTTTCAGCTTCTTGAAACAATGGACTTGAATTAAGATTGCTCTAGCAATTCCCTCCTTCCTCCCTTTCCCTTTTTGTGCCAAGCAGCATTAGCGCTGTGGTTTTGTTTAATTTGGTTGTAATGCTTATACAGAACCAGAAACTTTTTCTGACTCTCCATGAAAAATGTGCAAGTAGAAATACTGACAATGCAGAGAAACTCTTCTAGTCAGTGCAGCATTGCCAGAACTTGCCAGGAACAGTTACGTCTTCTGGAAAAGTTGGAAGTATCTTAATTGACCATTGTTTGAGCAGAGGTTTGAATTCAGTCACCTTCAGAGGCCCCTTGGAAAATGAATTTTCAATATTTTTATGGTTTTAGCAGTTCATCAGGGAGGTTAGACTGGTTTGAGATGCAGGGTGTTAACTGGTTGGACCAGAAAGTCCTAATCTGCCTCTTCAATACAGTCCATGCCACGGGCTTCCAGGCTGTGTTTGGTTGTCCCACAGTCCTTGAATTATGTGGAGGTGAATTAATCAGTCTTCAATTGCATGGCTAATTCCAGTTTCCAATACCTGATAGTTACCCTTAGTGCACAAAATTCTGTAAAAAGTGCTGCCATTCAGGATCTGTTTTCCTCAATGATGGACCTTATATACACTTGGAAGGACCTGGTCTGCTGTGATATGTTCAGTGTTTGACCTGATTTCATTGTTGTGGCCACATTTTCATTATTTGATTGCAGATGAACTAGAGAAAGTAGTTTCTTTCCACTTGTTATTTCCTTGTGCTTCTAACTTTCTTGCTCCTCTGAAATTCGTTGTCATTTTATTAAAATGCGCTGAGAGGAAGGATATGCTGAAATAACATTTGACATAGGAACACTATAAATATTCCAACTCTCTATACTTTCTGAAATCCAGGATTTACTGGAGTATTTTCTAGGCTGCTCGTTATTGAGTAACGTAAAACTTACATTCGAATAAAGTATGTGCATTGACAGTGAAGGCCTTCTGAGTGGTTTGGTTTGTAAGAGGCAATCTATCCTTTCCTGTAACACCTGCTTGAATCAATTTTGAGTTTATAATACCTTCTGTGCAAAGCACTTGAAGGATTTTTATCAAGATCCTAATGTTTTATAGGAAATTTAAGCTGTGTGGTGAAGAATTTACTAAAGAACAGTAACTCCATTATCGTTTTCCAGAATTCAAGTTAGGTTTTTACATATTTCCCTCTTCTTATAGATGGTGAGTACAAGAACAAAAATAGACTTTTTTTTTTTTTTCATCATAGAGGTCAGGAAAAGTTGGTGTTCCAGGTCTTAAGAAGTGTGAGTTAGCTATATAAAAACCCAGTAGTGTTATGTACTTTATTCACATTGATATGCTTCTAATTGAGTTTGGCATAGCAATGAAGTTGATCCTTTAATCTTGTGATTTCAGTATGGCTCTCAAAAGAAACCTATTTTACAGAGTTATGCTATCTTGGTCTCTCCTCTTCCTGGTAAGTTTTAAATGTTTTGACCAGCTTTTAAATTTAGGTGATTCATGATATTTTATAGTGTGAAACTGGGTGGGCAGGGAAGAGATGAGGAAAAGCTATTAAATATGTTAATCTGAAAAGCATACACTGCATCATTAGCTCACAATATTAGACAACCAAAGGTTTAATGGAGCTGAACATATTGAAACATGACTTGATAGAAAACTGAGCTTTCTTACTTACGCTGGAGATTAGAATGAAATTTCTGGAGCAAAAAGATGTAAAGCCTTTAGTGAGGGAAACTGTAAAAATAAGTGTGTGCAAGTGAAACAATGGTGGAATTGAATGGTAGTATTCAAAGCTATGACTGTACATACTAATCTACATTTTATCCCCATTCTTATTTGATTTGTTTGAAACTTGCTGGTGCTATAACTCGATGAGATTGCAGTGTGTGTCTATGAAGCCTGGGTAAATGCCTTCTGTAGATTATGGATGCATTTGCATATTATCAAATCTGGATGGTCTGTCACAGGATAATTTATGTAAAATACATCCAGCCTTACAGAAGGGTTGGGGTTAGAAGAGACTTCTGAAGGTCATCTGGTACAAACCCTCCACTCAAGCAGGGCCACCTAGAACATAGAACCATGTCCACATCTTCTGCAAGATTTACATCTATTCAATTTTATGTGTATTATATATATATATAATATATACACTAACATATGTTATAGATACATATTATATATATATGATGTAATATTAATACATGTATTAAAAGCATAATAATATCACCATTTTTTATTGGATGCATTACTTTGGGCAAAGGTGTTGGTAGATCTTGAAAACTACTTCAAAGAAATGCTAATAACTGTGCATCTCACTGTTGTCCCAAGAAAACAAACCTCTATGGGCCATCAGACCTTTTAAAGAAATATTATAATCACAATTTTTGTCTCTTTTCCTATTTTCCCTTCATAAATACAGCTAAGATATCATATAAAATTGCAGGGATCTCTTTCATTTAAAAATAACAGCTTTCAGAAAAAGAGTATTTTTGGGCACAAAAAACTGTGAAACTTTTTTTTTTTAATGCACTTGTTAGTAGCAATTTTAATGCAATGAGCTATGGGTGGTGATGACTCGGACTTCTTGTTTCTGCTGAAGATAAAAAAAGAAATGAATGTATACAAATATGAACTTTCACAGCTGACTGAAGAGAAAGTACAGAGAAAGCAAGAGATGACCATAAAATTGCTTTTAAGGATCTTCTGTGCGGCAGCTTCCAAGTCCAGTTTGTTTTTCTAGCAGGCTCCATAAATATTTTCTCTAGCTGTTTTGTTTCTTGTATGAAATAATACAGTGAAGGAGAAAGTTTTAGCTAGTGGGTTAACTGTAGCCCTGACACACTCTTGTTTTCAAACTGAAATTGCTCTAAAAGACATTTCAATTGAAATCTAGAGAACATTCAAATTTTTAAAAAATTACCAATTCTCTTACCTTCTTTTAAAACTTTTTTTAACAGGAGGAATGTAGGATCTGGCACACCTTTGTGTTTAGTAGCAGAGAAGTGGAATGTTGGTTATCACTTAAACATGACAGCTAGTCTGGAGATAGTCTTTGTTGGCTGCTTAATTTGAACAGTGTTGCACCAAAACTTGGCTTTCACAGAGCAGCTGAAGGTGATTGCTCTCTTTTGAAAATGTTTCTTAATTGCATTTATTGATGTTTTTAATAGCAAAGTATGAAATTCTTCATCTACATTTTCCTGTTTTGAAAAATGGAAATTTCTTTGCCTGGGACAGAAATATATGTATGTTTTTATGCCCATGACTGGTATGATGTCCTGCAGGTTTTTGCAATAAACTTTCTAGGAATGGCTACAAGAGGCTGTAGAACATATCTCATAAAAAGAACTTAAGAGGTACTTGTAATTTTGCAGGCTGCTTTTTTATCACATATCAGGATCTGCAGGATGAAGAAATTGAAACCTTGCCTAAGTTAGGAGGGTCTGATTATCTTAGTAGTCAATCCTCTGCTCTCCTTGTCCTTTCCTTCAGTTTTCCCAGTTCTTCTATCTTGATAAAAGTCACATTAATCTACCTTGATACTGAAAGAAACAGCTGTTTGTGTGTTTCATAGATGCAGAAACAAAGCAGAAGAAAATATTTTATCCATCAGTGTTTTAAGTATTTTGCAACACCAACATTTGCTGTAGTTGCACATAGGACTACTTATAGCATTGCAAACCTTGAATTATTTTTTCCATTCAGATTATCACTCACAGGTATTATCCTAGAATCAGGAAATTGCTGTTGCTTAGTGCAGCAGTTTTTGTTGATTTCAGTCATAAACTAGTAATGATGAAATTGTACTCTGAACAGCATGGTAACAGAGAGCTAGTGGGAGAACTAGTCAGAATGTAGTATTCCTGACTTTGTAGTGCTGTACTGGAATTTGTTTCATCTCATAGGTTTCTTACCTGGAATTAGAGATTGGCTAGTAACTGTTTATGTAGTCTGTAGTTGGGCAAGGAGGAGCTTAATTACATGCATCAGACTTTCTTCTAACTACTTGGATAGAAATTAGAAGCAAGCTTATTTATTGTCAAACAAGTGACAGAACCATAGACATTCAAACTTTTCCAATGGCTGAACTCCAGTATCCCTATTTTTTCCTGGGGGCTCATGTTCTTCCACAGCAGCTTCTTCTGGAGAATTAACTCTTGGCTTTGGGCCTGAACAAAAATGAATCTATTCCTATATTTACATGGCCTAGCTGTGATGTCCCTTAAGTGTACAGATAACATACCTGCGGTTATTCCACTGTGCACAAACTGATGGGCTTTTGGTACAGCTTTCATATATCGTAAGTATTCCAGATTAGTTTCTAACAAACTCCAGGAATTTTTTATTTGCAGTCAACTTTCACAGTGTCTGCGGGGATCAAAAGCTTAAGCAGACACTGAAGAACTGATTATGTCTACAAAGTCAGCGTGACTGATGTAGCTACTTGCAGTTTGACTTTCTTTATGTTAACCTCCTAAAAACCAGATTGGATCCACAAACTTCTAATTGTAGAAGTGACAGCACAGCTATGTAAATTGCCTGCAGTTTCACTAAGAGGTGTGTCTCTTGAGTGTTACCTTAAATGAACTCCATGATAGGCCTATAATGTGGAAACCATGGTGGCCACGTGATTTTTCAGTATTAAATTAACTAAAGCTAAAATTAGGCAGGTGTGAAACAGGACTGAGTGAACATTAGTTTCGATAGTGATTGGTCACAGGCAAAATTCAGCTTTGTCTTTTTATGGAAATACATTTTAACGTAAATGGTGTATTTAGACTTTAATTTGTGATGGAGTGAAATCTGTGTATGCAATTTGAGTCCAAAATCTAAATGTGTCAGAAAAAAACCCAAACCAGAACCCAAAAGCAATAGAACTTCCAAATCACAAGAATTATCACACTATTTATATGCACATATCTGTGCTGCTCAGAATGGCAATGTCTTTTGCCACAGCTGATATCTCCCCCAAATCTGTCTGCTCCCAGTGTGGTGGGTTAACCCTGGCTAACAGCCCAACTTCGAACCAGCTGCTCATTCCTCTCCTCGGCTCCCCCTGTCCTTAGCAGGATGCAGCAGAGAAAATAGGATGAGAAAGCTCAGAGAGATTGCTTACCAGTCATTGTTGTTGGCAAAACAGACTCAATCTTGAGGAAAATAACTTGTTGCCTTGTAAAAGAGATTCAGGTAGTGAGAAACAAAAGGGTAGGTGTTAAAGTAACGCCTTTCTTTCTGCCTTTCCCAGTCTCACCTTCTCTCTACTTCCAACTCCTTTACCCCCAGGTGTGTTGTTCAGCAGGAGGAAAGGTGGGGTTATGGTCGGTTCATAATTGTTTTTCTCTGCTGCTCCTTCCCCTTCCCATTTTCCCTCTGCTGCGGTGTGGGATCTTCACAGGCTTCAGGGGATTGCTTCTCCAGTGCCTGGAGCTGCTGCTTCTCCTCTTCTGGGCAGTCCTCTCCCTCCCTGCTGCTCTCACCTGGGCATCTACATCCTGTGCATCCACCAATGGTGGATTATTTGTTTTATAAATCTCATAAGGGCTTTACCAAATGGGGAGAAATGGTTTATCCGGCATATTTTGAGGATTGTAATCGTGTACCAGTTCAAGTAGCAATCTTGTGTTTTGCTCAAGTTTTATATTTCATCATGTTAGTATAACCTTCTACACTGGTAAATTTGGGATCAGTGTAAACTGCTGATGATCTAACAAACAAGCCACATAAATATGTATCACTTAAAAGCTCAGTTGTTTCGTAAAGCTTGAACATCAGCTGAATTCTACCTAGTAGAGGTTTGCAGAGCCTAAAATTAATTATAAAAATCAGTCATATCACTTATGGGTCAAAGATTTATCTTTTTTCAATTTCAACCCAGAAATTGAACTGTATTGACCTCAGGACAAAAAGTAGAAGAGCTGCTTTGCAAAATCAGAAGTACTTCAATATAATTAATTAATTAATTGATTTCAATATATCTTACTGCATATCCATGTTATAATCCTTAACATTCTTTTTAACAAATTAGTGGATACTGTTAGCAAACGTCTCAAACCAAGTTTCAATGTGTTTCTATGCCATTCAGTGCTGAAATTCAAGATTTTCACTATTGATAGAAAGTTTTTTTAATCGGGTTATCTAAAGAAGTTAACGTTTTAGGGGGAACCCAACAACTTCTTTTTGATTTTGATCATTCTAGAGGACCTCTAAAGGGCACAAACTGTTTGAATACCCCCTGAAAGACACAAATTAATGTGCTGAGAACAGATTAGACAACTAAAGATGTGATAAAAAGAGAATTAATCACTAGGGTGTCTGTCTACTGATATACAGATAGAGACGTGATCCTTGCCAGTTTAAATCAAATACATTATCTCACAGACATGCAGAACTCTACAAAGTAATGCCACATGCTAAGGACTTCCTGCAAAGATGTTTAAATTATAAAAATCTTTAGGCTTACAGTTTCTTTGACATTCTTCAGCTGCACTTGGCAGCTTTGTTAATTGTTCAAGATGAGGAAGAGAAATGCATGGATGCCCTCCTAGGCTTCAGTGCAGTAGACAGAGGTTTTACAGACCCCAAACCCATAGTGAATTGCTTTGAAAAGTTATACTGCTGCTGATGGGCAAGGCACACAAGTTTCTATTGCAGTGCAGGCAAGAGGATGATGCTCACTTAGAGGGCTTCGCATTACATAAGAAGTGGTAAAGAAAAGCAAAATTGAAAATGCTGCGCTGATCTATGAAAGCAAAAATTTTCTAGAGAATTTATAATTCAAGGATCAGAATTGCTTAGGGGACTACCAATTGAAAGATGAAACAAACCCTGCTATAGCTGGCCCAGGAACCCAGCCTGAAAGCTGCATTCACATCTTGTTCTCTTCCTACAAACAGGTGTGAGGTGGTGCTAAAAGGAAAAAGCCTTCAGCTGTGCGGGATGAGGCGCATCTCCCGAGTGCCTGATGCTGAGATGGAGGACCCAATTATTTATCCAGTGCAACCACACTGAGGAGATGGATGGGTGGGGGTGGATTGGCAGAGAAACAAATATATATTAGAAAAATTCTTGGGGTTTTAAATATTAACAGCAAGGGGTTTTTTCCACAGCTGGATTTCAACTCCTTTCACCAAACCACTTTGCCAGGAAAGACTCTGCAAATGTAATTTTTGTGTTAATGTTAAAGGCACTTCCAAAGTGCAACAGGAGAAATCATTCACTATGAACCACCTTTGTAATTGTTAGAATTGGCTATATAACTCTGTAAGTTGGTAGACTCCTGCTGAAATTATTGAATTTCTTTTGTTGTACAGTCTTATCAACATCAATCAGATGAACAGGTTACACAGAAGTTCTTAATCTTTGATTTTTAGTGCCAGAACATAAAGATAAGACCACCCACAAACTTGTTGCTTACATCTCAATTTGTCATTTTTTTCTCCTGTATCTTATTGTGTTTTAATGTCTTGAAAAGATAATTATGCTTCATAAATTCTTTCAGTAACTGTGAGTTAAATGCCCATGAAAATGATGGTTTGTCACTGTACTTATCAAGTGGAAACTAGTGACATTGAGAGGAAAGAAGAAAACAAAAATTTCCAGGAAAATGATAATTTTTAGAGAATTTAGCATTTTTTCCTGTCTCAGAGATTTCCATGATATTTTTCCACATGAGTCAACAAAGACTGTGTTCCATTTTGCCTATTAGTGTATTCTTATTCTGTGGAGCATTTCATAATGTCAAATAGCTGTAATAGAAAGTGCAGCACTAACTATTTGAGTTACCTTAGGGCCAGCAGAAGTCTGGTAAGCAAAGGGTCCTTCTGGTCCTATGAAGTTATTTTTTGCATAGCTTCATGCTATTATTTGTTTGGAGGGATGTAGACTTAATTGTTATTGTAATAGTCTGATTTGAAATAGGGGACTGCAGTGGCTAATGCAACCCTCCCAAAATTGTCTGCAAAGAAATTGTGGCATCATTTTTCATTGCAGTGGTGAAAAATATAGCTGCTCTCACCTCTCCAAAAGTTTTAGAAAAAGTTTTCTCAGTATTGCAAGTGTCTAAAATGGGAAAATATATTCTATCCCAGAAACCTCCATTTGGTACTCTTCTTCTCTATAAATGTAGGATCAGTGTGGCTCTTGCATCATGTCCTTAATATGGGAGAGAAGACTTTTTTTTTAACATAAGGAAAATGTCTAGGTCCATAAAATTTTAAATTACGTAAATTTTAGTCACTCTGTATTGTATATGAAATTTGTTATTCTAGCATACATTTGGCTTGAGATCTGGTGGAGACAGTTTTGCTTTCCTGGAGAGCAGTGTCTCTTTTTTCCCTTCACATCTAACAAGCTTTAATATTTTATGTCTTTTAGCAATTGATAAGAAAGATTTGTGGACAGGTGTGTTTTGTTTGCTTTCAGTGCTTATGTCTTAAAATAAATTTATGCAAGTACTTGCAGCTCATTCACAACAAAAGAGAAGGGGAACCTGCCCACAAATGCGTTTCCCAACTAATCTTGTTCAGCTTCCCTTGTGTAGGAAGAATAATTGTGGTTTCCTGGCGTGTAGAACTCAGCAACACTCTGTCTTTCAGGTTTTTGCATGCTGAATGAAGCTACATTACTCATTAAGTTGCTCATCTACAAGCAGCAGCAATAATCTGCCTGTAGTCTAAGAAATCAGGAACAGGAGATAGTGAGATTGTTGTATGTGTCTTCAAAAAGAACAAATAGAAGATATCCCTTTAATATGAGGGGAATGATACTTTGAATAAGTTGAGGTATTTTTGCTGAAGAGTTTCATGCCACCTTGATTGTGGAAGCATGCACACTGATTGTTCCATTGTGCTCAGGTTTTGTGGGATGCTGTTGAAAATATGGTGCCTGCCTAGCATTTGTACCTTTGTTTTTAATCATTTGCTATAAATTATTCTTTTCTCTAGTCAGCTTTTAACTGGACATTTTATTTTGGTATCAATTTTGCTTTTAACAAAAGCTTTTTAAACTAATAGTTTGCTTGGGTAATTTAGGTATTTTAAATATACTGGATTTAATAATAAAACCCTCTTTATGTTGCAACATAATCTGGCTGATGAAATGCCATGGTTGAAGATAATTCAAAAATAGCTGGCATACAAGAAACCTGGACAAAAGCCAAATGGGGGCCTGGTCTTTAAAAATGGGGAGCCACCAGATTATTAACCAGTCATAGCACTACTTTGGTTTCTAGAGAGAATATAGTGGCATATCACAAAACAAAATTTGGACATGAGCAGGAAGGAGTTCACGTTGGAGCAGCCCAGTCTGTTCACAGGATGGCTAAAGTGCCTTGTGCATAAAACAGTGACAGACATCCCTGAGTGCACAGAAATGTTCCATGGGGCACAAACTGCTCTCAGAAGAAAGATTAGGGAACACTGGATACAGGAATAATAACCCTAACCCTAAGGTAAGCCGGCAGAGAGGAGCACTCTGCCCAGTCTCGTGATATGAGTAATGCAAGTGGGCCCCAGTGACTTAGCCCTGTCTGTGGAAAAGAATTGCTGCGTACACTAAAATCAGAACCAAGTGAAGCATGAGGGATAGGAAATGAAGTATCCCTCTTCTCCCCCTTTAAACCCAAGTTCAAATCAGTTTCTAAGAGTTTCTCACTAATTTCTCAGTCCCCTCACGTTTTAAATGTAACTTTGCAGGTTTTGGTCTGACTTCCCCAAAACTAGTAAATCAGCTGTGAAAGGCAGAGTCACAACTTCATTTCCACTCAAGTGTTCTCCTGACCATTTATTACTTGTTAATTCTAGTCTATTTGTGGTAGGAAAGATAACAGATGTTTACTGTCTGATACTGTTTGTCCTCATTAATCACCATTTGTATTGAGGACAGGTTTTGGAGAATGAGATTTCACTGCCCATCAGGAGGCCTGTACTGGGAGAGCCTCTTTCCAATTTTACCAATGATATGTGTGGTTGCAGATTAAAAGCAAGGACGAAAGAGTCACTTACCCCGAGATAGAGGCCCAGTGATATCTTTGGCCCTGTCCATGGCAAGGGCACTGTAGAGAATTAATCAGTGCATTCATTAAAGATAGCTCCTGTGTAGGTATCCTGAGCTTCTAACTGATGGATTCTGCAGAAATTTGTGCAGTTTTCAGAACACTATTAATTTCTTACTGTAAGAATCTCTTCTATCAGATTGATCATAGTGTTTAGGAAGGTACCTGCCTCTGGAAATTGCTCCATGTGAATGAATCATGGTTGTTCTGATGGTATCTTTGGTCGACCCGTGAGGCTCTCATGATTATACAGGCCAAGGATGCCTTAGTGCTTGCCTGCCATTTTACATGTTGACTAAGAGAGCAGAGGGCTGATGGAATTTTTCTGGAGTGTTTTGTACTGTACAGACTGTTTTTGTACACGGATGAGATCTCAGATGGAAACAGAGGGGCTTTTCTCTGTGCCATGATTTAAAGTGGGCTTATCTAATATGCTTTCCAATATGCCATAAGGATCATCTCAAATGCATAGCTGAAGTGGTTAGCCACTCGCATCCTCTACTACTTATTGTTCATCTTCCTTACAGATGGAAATTTTTGCTTTTCAACCACGTTCTTACCTTGTTGAGTGCAAGTGTTAGACTTTAAACATAAACACAGAAAATGAAGATTGCTCTGATTTTGCCAAGGTTTGCTTGGTGCAAGGCATGCTGCTGTGCATGCACCTGGCCTGATTTAAGCACAGTGAAAATCAGTCAGGAGTCCTAAGTTCATAATGATTTGCCTGTATTACAAATTTAGTAAGGGTTCTTTCTACATGTAACCCTTGTCATACTTTCCAATACCTGGGATTTATTTGCACGAAGGAATTGACAGAGTAAGATGTCTCAGGGTAGTTCCTTTGTTGCAGAGGGTTGGAAGTACAGGTGTTTGAAGTACTGAAACATGGCTTTTGCTGTAGAAATTTGTTTTGGCTGAAAGAGTAAGTAAAATTGAGTAAATAATTTCATTTGAAAGCCTTTTGTATTAGGATTGGTTCTAACTGGACAAATTTCAGCAAATATGTTCTGTAGTTGTTTTGGGCTTGAAAATAATTATGTTTTTCTTTTGTTCTGTGCAAGATTTTGTTCCACAAGTATGAGAACTAGATGCAAAATTTTGGAATTCACTAACATGCACTTTCTTTATGCAGAGGTAATTTATTACTGTTATTATTTGTTCTGAGAGAGGTAGGGCAGAGTATCCAATTTGCATATTTTCTCTGCTGCAAAAATGCAGTGTTTATAATTTATCTATTTTTTATTTTCATATAGATGAAGGTGGTCCTATTTTTTTATGTGTCTTGGTCTAACTTTCTCAAATTACCCTTCTCTTATAATTTCCTTAGTCTGGAGGTTAGAAAATAAGTCAGAAATACTCTTTCTTGCTGTGTTGAGTGCACTTTTATTTCTACTTATGCTTTAGTTTTAATGGACTTTGGGAGCTCAGAAAAGATACAAACTCTGTAAGCAATGATAATTCTTCCCAAAAAGGCTGCCTGGTGGTCTTAACTCTCATAGGAGTTGGCATGCTTATTATTCTATCCTACGTGGAAGAGAAATAGCTCTAATTCTGAAATTTGTTCTTAAAATGGGGGGGAAAAAGGTATCCTCTCTTAATATCTGACTTAGTAACAAGTATTTAGTTTATTCTTTGCCGGTTTCTAACTTTTCAGTCAACTCTCCAAGCCAGACTGAGAAATACTTTTTGAACAGGTTCACTTACAGAAGAATTCCTAGGGTAGAGTTTAATAACATTTGTACTTAAAGTATTGAGAGATGCAGAGGGGAAAAAGGAAAAGAGTATGAAAACACCCGGCTCTCAGTGAGAAGTTTTACCTGAACATATAAAACCTTGTGAAAAACAATAGGGTAATGAGATGTGAAGTGTAACCTGAGGGTCTAGAAAGTAGAAGTCAAGTAACACATGCTCAATGTTCTTACTCTAAAGTAAGTATACATTTATTTTACCAAAAAACACAGGCAGCCACACAGTCAGTGTATTTTTATAGAGAAATGACTTTTTTTCCCCCTAACTGTTCATGAATCTTTCATGAAAATGGAGCCTTTAATTGAAGACAGATAGTTGACAGGCCAATTTTAGCTAGGCAAATACATACACATTTGTATACTGCAGCTAATTTCAAGGAACTTAACTGGTCACTCTTTAGAAACCATACATAGAAAGTCAGAGGAAATAAATTTTATACCTTAATAGCTTTGGGCTTGATCTAGTGTTGGCTAGAAAAAGCTGTAGGTCTGAAATTAAATTAGTTAATCCGCTAAAACCTAACAGATGAATCTTGTAAGGGAAGACTGAAAAAAATTCGGTTAAAAACTGTATTTGAAGGTGGAGTTTAAATGGAATTTAGATTGCAGAGGAAAACCAGACAGTTGGTCTTTAAATGTCTCTGCTACAATTGGGTCTTGGCTTCCTTGTAATTAAAAAAAAAGTGGGGAGTGGGGAAAGGGTTTCACTTGAGTTTGTTAATTTGGTTTTAAATCTTACTGAAAACATCATAAAAGAGTACTTTCTGTATAATTAAGAAGGCTGAGAAAGCCTGTATGATCTTGTGTTAGGATTTACCTGCCATGTTAAATGCGAAAATGACAATTTGAGATGCCAAATCAATGACAATCAATGATCAACGACAATTTGAGTAGGGCTTCACTTTGGATTAATTCAAGTTAACAAAGACAAGTTAAATTCCTCCTCCATGCTTTCTGAGTAAGGATAGGTGCTTGGTTTATAAAAATAAGAAATGTTAGTAATTACCTGGACTACACTGAAGCAATTTTACAAGAGTGATTGGTGGCATGAGGATTTCAAAATCTTAACGAAAATATTGCTTTTAAAGCAGCACAAGAAGACACCGACAAAAAGGCTTCAGAATAACCACTGTGCTTACTAGAAAAAAAACCCAAACTGTGTGAGCTGGGAATTCAGCCGTGTTTACTTTTGCGCTTGATATGAAGACATCTCTTACTACACTTGATGTCATGATACCTAATTTTGGTTTTGGGGTAAATATTCATAATGGACTCATTTTTCCATATAGACCCATTTTTTCACAAAAAATATCTCCCTTGAATTTGATATGGCAAGAGAACATTAAGAACAAGGTCTCTTCCCTCATGGAGATATGGTATTGTTTCAGCATCTGCAAAACTGCTGGAAAATGGACATGAAATACCTTTATTTCCTCTTAGGAAAAGAAAAGAGTCTGTATTTTTACTTTTCCGATGCAACTGTCTCATTGTGTAACCAGCACCATGTTCAAGCTGTTCTCAGAAGTTTTGCATATGTTTTTTGAATTTCTGCTGAGTATCTAAAAACAGCATTTACAGATCTGGTGTCTGGAGAAAGCAGAGAATAATGCTCAGAATTATTGCTTATCTGATTAATTTTGGTTTAAGATAAATTAATAAAGTGCAAAGACCAACTATATAAAATTGTCAGTGCCCCATGTGGTGACTGCGTGTTAACTGCTGCAGTAGTCCCACAAATACAGATGTCTGTGTAGCTTTCCTGTACTAGAGAACTAGAGAAAAACAGTATTTGGGGTTAGCAAATTCACACACTATTAGCAGAGAGTAAAATGTCAGATTGTCTTGAATGGGGATGCTTTCTACCTTATTTTCTAACTGATTGCTTTCAGTTGACTTTCAGCCTACTTCTGTCACATGATTAAACCAATACATTGTGTTCATAACCAAGTAATTCTGCCACTTTTCTTTTTTAAAGTATTCTGCTGTCACTAAGTGTTCAAAAGCCTAGACTACTTGAATGTAGCGTTGAGTGCCACTTAATGATTTTTTTTTTTCTTCAGAAGTATATCACATGCATAATCATACTGGCAAAATATTAAAACACTCTTGGTAAACTTATACTGATAAAGGAGTTACCACCAAATTTGGTCCTAAATATGTTTCTTTCTTCTGTTGTGATTGTGCTGTTGTTCTGCTGTTTCATCAGAGCAGAAATGGATTAGGTCATATGTATACTGTTATTTTTTGTGATAGTGTTGATACAAAATATGCTTAATGGACAATTTGTCTAATATGGGCAATTTTTGCATTTCCATGTGTTTAGTAGCTGTATTATGTTAAAATACAGCATACTAACTGAAGCTGCCCCAAAAGATGCCTGATCTTAGACCAGAAATTCTCGCTAGAAAATGTATAAACATTCAAGACATCATCTGATTGGCAAGTTTGACCATTTGCCCTGTGGTCTCATACTGCCATCATTTGATGCTTTCTCTCTCTAGTGGGGACAACTTAGCCAAAACTCAGCAAGTCAAGTAACCGTAGAACTCAGAGCAAGGAGTATGACACTCTCCTACTTCAGATAACTGCTTTTTATCTGCTTTCACTGTAAATTTGTGCAGGGGTTTGCCATAGCTGTCTCTGCCTTTCTTGGTGAGATAATGCAGAGGCAGGAAATACAGGCTAAAATATATTAGAGCTCAGTATGGTCAGTGGATTATTTGTGTTTTGCTGTAATCCCTTTTATCTGCAGAGAAATATATAAAGAAGGTACAGGAAAAAAATCCCACAGTGTACACACCAGGAAAGGCCTTATGTCTGGGGATGAGCAGAAGTCTGAGGATAAAGAAATTTCTTAAGCTGTGATTGCAGCTGTCTTGAGTTTCAAAGTAGGTAGTTCCAAAGGCTTAGGAAAATAGATAAGCTTTAATGATGCCCTAATGAGCTAATAGACACACACACTGGCTTATGAGTAGGAAGTAAGCAGTAACAGTGTCTGTCCAAAAGGATCTGTTGAACATTTTGCTTAGTGTCAAATGCTGGAGTTTGTTTTGGTGACAGATTTGTGGTGTCTTTGTAGTACACCACACTGTGGGATATATTACTGGTGGTAATATCCTAACTGGAAAACTCCTGCAGACACATACAGGAGTGATGCACTCTCCAATGTCTTTAACATAAAATAGATGGTGGTCCTCCTGAAAGATGCTGGGTCTCATTCTTGCAAAGGGAAACAATATAGCTGGAGGTGCTTTGTTCTGAAAATGAGCAAAAGATCTTTGAACAGTTTGGGACATTGTTTACAACACTGTGTTTACTACTGAAGGCTCAAAGTATATGAACATACTATCTGATCAATTCATTAAACATAGTGATGTGGAGTGGGAAATGATGTGTGGTCTGGAAAGTGAGACCAAGCAGCTACATTTGATAAGTACATAAGAAATAAGAGTAATGGTGCCTTAAATCGGTGTTTCTTGCAGCACAGTAATCACAATGTAAGTGAAGAGTGTAATTATCTTCATTATATCCACTGATGTGGTTTATTCCCCAGATCTGAGGAAAAGGCTGCTGAAAATGTAACACACTAACTAGACAAGCATCATTGGATGTTACAAATGACAGTAAAACTAGAAGGTAACAGGGCAATAGGGATGTAAAGAAATAACTATATCCAGGCTGTGGTGGAGATGTGGAAACAAGCAGCTGGAGAAACAAGTAAAAGTAACTTTCTCTTGGAAGCCCCAGCTTTCAGTCTTTTTCCTCATGTCTGAAGCAACAGCTCTGTCAGTCATCTGTGCTGATATTCTTTTCCTTGGGGGATTTTTTTAAACTTGACTTGTCAATCTTCTTTAAATGGTGTGATGTTGAATATCAAAGGGAATTACCTTTTGCCACACTGGTCTCTGATCTGCTGTACTATCACATTCCCAATCTTTTCCCAGTTCTCTATTATTTTGACAAGGAATGGAAATCCTCTATTTTATGGTTTGCAGGGGGTTGCATTACTTATATAACCCTGTTTGAAAAGCATGGTCAAAATAATCATGAGTAGAGTGGTAAGGAAAATCCTTTTTGACCAATACATGAGAACTTCATATAAGGTCAGTAAAGTTGTTCATATGTTGAAGTGAAACAACTGTTTCAGAGTGTTCAGTGGGAGTTTTTTATACAGCCAATAAAACACCTTGCTCTGAGGCTTGCAGACATCCCTAAGCAGAGAATGAATCTATCAGCATGTTTTGATAAAGTTCTGATGGTGCTGAAATCAGCTGACAAGGATTAAAAAAAAAAAATCCCAAACAGAAAAAACAAACCCAACTTGACTTGGAATGCTGTCCAAATTTCTGCTCTTCGATCACATTAGAGAGTCACAAGGTGACTTTATAGTCCTGAGAATTGCTTGGAAAGTTTTGCCCTGGTGAAGGAGACTGCACAGCAGAGAGATGTGGAAACAGATTGTTATTCATCATTGCAAGTTTCACAGTTTATGGGGGAGAAAAATAGCAAAGTTCGTAAGAGTCTGGCCTTGAACCATTTACTGTGGGTGGGTGAAAAACTATATGGAAATGCAGAAGTTATATTTTGTAACAGAAAACTTGCTAGGACTTGAGTGTGTTTGAAGAGGAAGCAGAATGTTTTGTAAAACACAATGGATGTGGCCTTGGGTTTTCAACTCTATTTGTGGATGTCAAAGGCAGCTTTTCAATTCTAGAAGGTGACCATTGTCCATTCCTAGGCATGAGTGTTAGTTAACTGCAGTAAATATCTGCTCAGATGCCAGCGTTAGAATGGGGTCTTAAATTAACAGCATTATGAAGGTTTTTCATGTTTAAGCTGCCTAAAGACTTGTGGGCCCTCCTGTATGCACCCATACTGCTTATTTCTGTGGGCAAAGGAATGCTGATCTGAAAAAGTGAAATGCTAACTTCAGAGTATTGCAAACCTTACATCTTTCTTGGCAAGAGTATGAGTCAGCACATAGAATGCTTGAATGACTGCATAAACTTGAAAATTGGAAGATTAATCTTAGAGCTGGAAGGGGAGAGATTTGGAGGTCAAAAGTGAAACAATACCATATGATTCAATTCATCACTATGTAGTACAAAAAATGGCCTAATAACGGAGTGAATAGCATGAATACTGTTGTAATTCTGGTTGATGTTGCTCTTCTTTTTTCTAAAGGAAAATTGTCTATAACTTACATATATATTATGAGAACTTTGACATATTTTTCCAAACTGTAGATTTCAATGTCTTGCCGTAGTTATAACCTTGCAGTAAGGTGGGTTTTTACTTCTCTATTTTTGAGTCATAATATTAGCTAAGCATGCTGAACTTGGAAGGAGAGTTAGCCTAATTGTTGCATTTCCTTGGCTTCATTGGCTAAGAACTTTTGTCATTTTTATATGCCTCTATTAAATAAATAAAGCATTCTTGGCCATCATATGTCTATATTACTGCTGTGAAGACACTGCAGAGATATAAATGCACATTTACTAAAAGGCAATTTTTAATTTCTCTGAATATTTACTGGGCAAATGTTACTTTGTTCAGAAAGGACTATGTGCCACTGGTTGTGAGTTTTCTAGTGAGTCAGGATTTGTGGAAAACTGTGTAAGATTCTAAAGATCAAACGTTCTGGCTTTCCTTCACCTCTGAAGCATGTACAGACATCCATGTTCAGGGAAGCCCTTGGGCTCAGAAGCATCCATGATTAGATGTCTTCCCTGCTTGGATTCCCCTTTGTACACGAGTTTCCCTGCTTGCTTCCAGGCACTGTATTATGGATGTTTGAATTAGATTAACTCCGGGATCCAGCAGTAGCTTGACGGAATATCCATCCCATGAGATAAAATGATAAACAAGTATCCCTGGACACAGCCAGAGCTATAATTGTGTATGGACCTGAACAGCTGACTCTTAATGTGGTGGTGGACTCTCCTTTGAGTAGAAGACCGGATTGGATGTTCTGTAGAGAACCCTTTCAACCCAATTTATTCTCTAATCCTATGATCCTTCCTTGGATTTCAATTTGCACCAGGAAGCACGGGGGCACCAACATCGTGTATTGAAGCTGGAGATTTGCCTTGGACTTCTCTGCAGCAACAGGTGCTGCAGAGCCTTGGTCTGCAGCACTGGCAGATTGGAGATGTAACTGTGACCAGGTTCTCAGTCATGGCAGTGGGGCTTTGTGTTACTTCTCCTGCCTTTGTGGAGACAAACTCTCTGTATGTCCTTGTGCAGTTGCAACAGTTGTCATCATTTTGTATTTAGAAGCAAGTAACCAAGACAACTTTCTTTTCTGAATTAAAAGTTTCCACAGATATGAATTTTCTTTAAAAAAACCGAAACAAAACAAAACTCCATTGAAAATTGAACTAAAACTTTTTCTTCTAAATTATTTCATTTCTTATCAGATTGTATCAGTCCTGACAAAAGTTGATGAATCAGTAATAATACAATTTTTTACAAAGCCAGTCAGTTATCTCCTGAAAGACCCAGACTAGATTTTCTCTATACTTTAACTACTGCTTTCACTATGATTCAGGCAAGGATTTACATAGGCTAGCCAAAGATCCTAATCTCGAAATAAATTTACTTTTGCATACTCCTGTTGTCTGGGGATGTCTCCTAAACTACTTGTGTATGTTTTTTTGTTGTTGTTGTTGTTTTTCTTTCAATAGAAGAAATATGTTGAATTAATAATTTTTTATTTCTCTCCTATGAACCAGAGAACCTGTTTTAATATTTCCAGTTTACAAAATGTCAATTTAAAGATGGACTATTTCTCAAATGTGAAACTCAGGGTTGTTTATGCTAGACAGTAGTAGAAATGTAATATGCTTACTATAACCATACTACAGCAAACCATCAGACTCCTATAAACTGATGTTACAGCAGATACAATGGGGCATTTTTGTGAACTAAAGGCCAAAACAAAACCCTTAGGAGAAAATGTCTGTTCTTCAAAATCTATTAGTAGCTGAGCATGTACTGTGAAGGTCAGTGTCAGTGTTTGATACCTGTGGTTTTACCTCTGGTTTTGGAATGTTACATAGAATTTATGTGGATAAGAGACAGGAGCTTTGTCTTTGGTACGTGCACTTAACTAACTTCGAATTAACAACAGAATATCTCAAAAGGCAGCTGAAATCATGGAAGACAAACACAGCTAATTATCACTAATATAATGATAACTATATGAACTATAACTAATCCCTCCTTGATATTTTACTACTATTGTTTCAATTTCTTATCATCCTTACTTTAGAATTAAGAACAATACTGAGATTAGCTTAACCAATTCAAAGAGCTGTACTCCTCTGCTTGCCAGGTCCCTTTCCCTTGCTGCAGTTTTAGTTTCCAATCCCAGTAAACAGTTACAGACTGAGTGATTGTAACCTCTCACCACCTTTTCTTTTCATGTTTGTTTCCCGCAATAAAGCAGATTTAATTCCATTCATTTATTCAGTCTGACAGGTGGGTTACATCAATACAGCACAATGTAAAACATCTTTTTGCTGGAAGCCTTGCAATCTAGGTAATTTTATTTATTTTAGTATAATAAACATCTAATCCGTGGTCAGACACTGCCTGGAGCCTCTGTTTATCTGCAGTGTTGGAAGACATTTTATTCATGCCATGTGTCTCAGAACCTTATGAGTCTTGAAAAAGACTCTGAACCAGAAACAATTGCAAAACCAATTCTGCAAGAGCTCCTTCCCTTTCGGAAACATTGCCACTTATCTAGGCTCCATATTTGAATTGTCACATGTAAATAAACCTTGTTTTTGAGCTACCATCAAAAGAAGTTAGTCAAAAAAGAAATTATGGGAGGTCAAGGGAATAGGGAAATTGAAAGTCTTTTGAGTTAATTATACAATACTGGCAATTTAGGAATTGTTGATGCTGATGCAATTGTGTCTTTTCAATCATTAGTATCATACTGTTCCTTAGCTTTTCTAGAGCTGGCTGACATGTGATCATAAAATTACCTGTCTTTCAGAAAAGTCTTAAAATTAATCCCCTTGAAATGAGTAGAAACAAATCTACTTTTTAAAGAATTTGGAACTGCTGTGTTGGTTTTGTTTTCCTGATGACTCAGATTCACAAGGAAAGATCACACAGACTTTGCTTACTTAACTGATTGAACAAAACTGGTGATCATCCTTTTAGTGAAACTTTTCAGTCACTAGCTGGGTGTCATGAACTGGAGACCTGAGACAGTCTGCCCAGCCTCAAAAAATCAAGTTTCCCCACTCTGGATTATGCTTTATCTCCAGTGAGAGGGGCAGGCTGTTGTCAGATCTCTGGAAGTCAGATCACACCGGTCTCTGCCTGGTCATGTTTGAAACCATGAAAGAACAAGGCAGCCACCCTTTGGGAGGGCTTATTCTGCTGTTATTGGGAAGATGAAGCCTTTCTTGGCCCAGGTCAATCGCATTTCCTAAGAAAGCTTTCTCCCTCTGGCCATAGTGGACAGTTATTCTATGAGCCATTTTCCATCTCCTCTTGAAACTTGTGGCAGACAAGACTGAGTGTGTGTTTTGGGAAGGAACTGAATGGTTCACAGGTAGATTGAGTTGTAAAAACTCTTTGCTTAATCATCTTTTAAAAAGGCTTTTAGATAGAAAAATAGGGAATAAGGGCACTTCTGTACAGATATATGTATACTGCCCCCATAGGTATACTGCCCCAGCTGCATCTCTTACCTGGGTGAGGAAAATCTCTCTCTCACCTGGCCACCAGATGGGGGCATTGCAAAGATATTGATTAATTGGCAAATATATCGTATCAGTGAGTCATTTGCATATAAAAATCACCTCCCTTTGTCTTTTATTCCACATTTTTATAAGCATTGCACACAGATGAAATGCCTCATCAATTAATTTGAAATAACATGAAAATGCCCATGAAAATGCCCTTAAGAAAACACCTGATAAAATTTCAAAGGATTGCTACAATTATAAAGGCAGATTTTTTTTTTAAGCTTTTTGGAGATTGTTTCTTGGTTTTGGTTCCTCCTTCCCACTGTTGGACATAAAAGGCTTTTTCCCTTATCAGTTTTGTCATTAATTTACCAGATGCTGCTTTGGCGAGCATTACAAAGTACTGCTTTTTATTGCATATGAAAATACAGGGTAGGTTGTGTTTTTCATTTGATAGCCACCATCCATTTTCATGATAGGTTAAATTATCCCATTATGTTTTATAAAGAGAAAGAGCTTGATTCTGTTTTGATTTTGTTCTTAATCCTCTAAGGCAGCTGAACAACTATGAAAATTCTCTGCAAGCTAAAAAAACCCATCACGGTTTCAAGTTATTTATGTTTGAAGGTTGGTTTAAATATATTAAGAATGGGGTTTGTCCAGTTATAAACTAGAAAAAAAGATATAAACTTGTAAAATTCATGGAAACTTATTGATGTAAAAGTCCATTCTCTTGATTGAAACTCTCAAAATGTAACTTTGAAGTAGTAAATTATGGATTTCTATATTAAGCAGATGATTACTTAGGGTATTTTCTAAAGATTACCTTTCTCTTATTTAGCAAGATCTTTCTTAGAAAATACCCCATATGAGAAGATATATACCTGCCTGTTTCTAAATAAAAGGTAGATTAATTCTTTTACTTAGTGCCAAAAATTTAATGACTAAAAAGAAAAAAATCTCATTTACAGAACTGTGATATTCCTTAAGTAGAAGTGGGGCAATTTTTAGGCTGACATTAATTCATGCCATGTCTGTAATCTTTATCGTGAGAGATAAGATAGAAAATGTCCTGCGGTTTGCTGATCTGATAGAGCAAACAGATTTGATGAGAAACAGCAGAATGAAAACAGATAAGATCTGCTTTATGAGTCTCTTTGTAGTGCTTCAATAAGGCAAAAAGAGTATTTTTGAAAATTTTGAAGGTTAGGGATAGCTCTTTAAATTTAAACTCTTTAAACTTCTGTTTCTTGTACTGAGGTGCATTCTGCACTCTCTTTTAGTGTGAAAAAGGTGTAATATAAGTTAGTAAAAAGCATCTTTTTGTTGTGGGTGGAAACAAGCATGTGAAATAGTTTTTATTTCAAAACTTGATTTTTTAAGAAACAAGTGGGGAAATTGAAGGCATAGTGAGTTCCTTATCTTCCCACAATTTCTCTTCCCACTCTCAATAACACTGTTTGCACATTTATATTCAGAGTATATAAATTCACCCAGTTTAGTCAAGCTGCCTTTCTATAACTTGTTTCTGCTCCCTTTTTAAGCAGGTTGTCTTTTGCCTTTGAATTTCTCTTGCACTTTTAAATGTATCCTAATTTTCTCCCTGTTTTCAATAGAGAGGCCTTGACATGGACAGCACATGTGCATGACTGTTGGCAGAGATAATACATGCTGTATATATTTTCTGTGAAGGTGACTGTGTCACTATCTACACATCTAATTGTCTCATCACAAGAAGTCTGGGGGTTTGGTTGGTTTGTTTGTTTGTGTAGGATTTTTTGTCATCATATCATACAGAAAACTTTTATCTGTTTTGTCTTTTGGCCCAGACACATTATTGATACATAAAAACTTGTGAAATGTTTTATAGGAATTGTTAAATCTAAGTCCTTAGAACATATTTCCCCAGTTACCTTTCTATATCTGATAATGGATTTTAATCAAGTGGGTAAGGGGCATAAAGCAAGGAGTTATACAGAGGAAATAATGCAAACAGTTATGCTGAGCTCTGTATCTCAAAGTTATTAAGATGCAAATTTGTATTTGTTCATATTTCTACTTGCATATCTTCTGAATTGCTTTTTCTGTCCTTTTCACTTGATCTTGCATGAGGAAAGATAAAAGCCCTTAACACGCAAGACAAATGTTGATGGGATTTGCAGCCCAACGCCAATGGTCCATAACCCCTGTTTAAAAACAGATCCTGAGCTAATATTAAGGCACTAAAGGGGGTCGGTGAAATCCCTAAATCCCTACCAGATAAGTAAAAAAGATGCCTGAGTGTAAGCAGTGATGCCTTTCAGGTCAGAATGTCCTCGTGTTTCCACTGCTGGTGTTACCTAAGTTCATCCGACCTGACATGCAACAGTTCAAAAGCTCTGCCTCCTGAATCTCTGCTATATACAAATAAGAAAAGCTTCTTTAAAACCAAGTTAACACTTGCAGAAATCTGCAGTTCAAGAAACAAAATCTCTCTCCCCTCTCTTGTTTTCTTCTGACAGCTAACTGCAGTGTATCGTCAGCTTGTCATCTGCTGCTGGCTTTTCTGGAGAGGGCAGTGGTGCTCATCCTTGTCCTCTAACTCACTCTTCTTTATTATGCAGGTGCTTCCCTTACTTGTTGTGCAGCTGGGACACATAAGGGAAAATACAAGTCTGTAGCATATAAATGATAGTGGTAAATCTAAAATTGGATTCCAGTTGCATGAAGCACAATGTGCTTTCAGGTATTTCTGCCAGTTTTGGTTGACGAAGGGATCTAGCTGTACAGATAACATCCACAGAAAGGTAGGAAAGTAAAGCTGTTAAAACAGTCAGAGTCTTGCTAAAAATTCTGATCTGTGAGTCCACATTTTTGTGTCTATTCCAAGGCATGAGTAATGGAGCGGCAGGTAATTTTTAGCTGGTAGTTCCATTTACTCCCTCAGAATTTGTACGAGCTGTTGGACAGAAAAAAAAAATGCCAGGGACAACACTTTGCCGTGCCAGTCACTTCATTCCAATTGCAAAGCAGAGTTTCAGAGAGATTTAAAATTAATTTTTTTCTTTTGTCCTCATCTTAGAGGTCCTTTGCCTCTGATATTGACCAGTGTTTGTATCTCTATGTTTTTCTAGATTTTTCTTCCGGCACTTAGCAGATACTAACCAAAATCCTAATTAAAATTAACAAACTTAACCAAAATGCTACTTGTATTTTGGTTTTCCAAAGTATTTGTGATGCATCTCTTTAGTAAAAATTATCTTCAGAAACCTCATTCCAAGTGTGGTGTATCTTGATTTCCCATGCACTTGTGTCTTGTGGATAGATTTTTCTGTTGTTTGAGAAGGCATTTTCTTACTGAAGTATTTTCCTCTGACTTTCAAAAACTATTTCTGGTACCATGGAAAAGTTGATATTCTGCTTTAGTCTGTGAAACCTCTTTTCACTGCTTAGGTACCTACTTTGTAAAAAGCTGTAGGAATATAATGGCTTACTAGTGGTAAAAGTTATTTTATCAGTTGGAATAAAATTTAGCAATGAAGTTCGAAATATCTTGGGAGAGAAACACAGCAGCAGCCTTACTGCCTAGGCATTAGTTTCAAAAGGCTAGGCTTAAAAAGGTTTGACTTCTCTTATAATCATAAAATGATGTGGGTTTTAAGGGACCCTTAAACATCATCTCCTTCCAACTTCCCATGGGCAGGAACACCTACTAGATGAGGTTGCTCAGAGCACCATCCAACCTGGCCTTGAACACTTCCAGGGATGGGGCATCCACAACTTCTCTAGATGACCTGTTCCAGGGGCTCACCACCTTCACAGTCAAGAATTTCTTCCTAATATCTAATCTAAACATACCCTCCAATTTGAAGCCAATCCCCCTGGTCCTATCTCTGCATGCTTGAGAAAGGATTTTTTGCTCTACCCCACTCCCCATCACCTGCATGTCTTGGGCAGCTCCTGAATCCTCTTCTGCTCTTTTGAAAGGCTGCACAGCATTTCAGGATTTTAGCAGGTTGCTCTAATGATCTCCAGGACAGGGCTGAAGGACAGCTGGATAAATGAGCCTGTTGACAGATCCTGAGGTCCCCCTTGCAAATCACCTAAATAAAGCTGCAGTAGTCCATAACACTGCGGGAGCACATTTAATTAGTACACAAATTAAAGTGAACAAATGAAGCTCAACCCAAAACCTGGGTGCCTGAGTTGCTTAACTGTGACCATGTATATGTAACAGGAAGGCATAGTGCTGTTCTGCTGGCATGAACATCCCAGGAATCCAGCGCAGAAAAAATTTGCACCCTAAGAGCAGGAAGATTAGTCCTAGCTAGAGAGTGTTACAAGATGAAGCAACATGTAATGAAGGGATGGATGACTGGGACTGGGGAGGAAAATTGGGGGAAACATGGTTCCAGTTTTTTCTATAATTTATGCGAATGTTTTGTTTAAAAAGTAATTCTAAAACTAGCAGAGTGTGTGTTTGAATTGTTTTGCTTGGACCCAGAAAACGATTTTTTCAGAGCTGTCACACATATGCAGTATTAGAACTTCTGGGATCAGAGAAACAGGAAAAATAACAACTTTCTTTTTTTTCCCCATGGACATTTCAAATGCCCAGGATAAGTATTTATGACACATGCAACCATTCCTGAAATCAAAGGCTCATTAGAGCTGCAGATAAAATGCACTAATTAAATGGTTAGCTGTAAGTTTATTTTTAACATTCTTTTTATGTTGATGTCCACAAACCAACTCAGTTAGGGGTTCCTACATTGCCAGTGCCGTAGAGATCTAAAGCAGCCATCACTCTTGGAGCTGTACTATAAAACTTGTGTTTGCTGTTTAAGATCTATTTTTTTTCATCATCCAGCATAAAGGATCTACTGACACTGGGCAGTGCTGTTTTCACTTTTCATGTCTGTACTCTTTCCTCTCTGAAAAAGCTTTGCTCTTCTTTTTGTTGCAAAGAGAAAAGGAATGTTGCCAGGGAAAGAGTGTCCAGCACATACTGATGTGTCCTCTGTCAAATGTCAAAAGCATCCTTCCTAAATATTTTCATGTGCATACAGCAGACAAGTCTTAAACGTGAGGGAAAGGAAAGGTGGAATTGGCCAGCCTTGTTCAGTGATGTTCAAAACACTACCTCCAAATATTCTGTAGTGTACTTCCTTATTTTTTCTTAGCCCAAGCAAAGGATAAAACACCAGGCCTAAAACTTTAGGTTTTTTCACCTTACTCATTTAGAAATGAAGTTGGTTCTTCCATTTTAAAATGTCTCATGATTGTGTTATGTGGTCAGGGTGTGCAAAAACCCCTCAGAAAAGGAGCAGCCTGGGGTGTGGCTGAGCCAGATGAGGCAGTGGTTTGCTCCTCCTAGGTTTGCTCTTTAAACTGTGAACAACCATCCTGTTGCTGAGGGCAATGGTGTCTGTGGCACATGCCAGCAGCAGCAGGCTGAGGCGTTTAGTGAGTGGTTGGGCTGTCCTTAGCTGTGTGCTTGGCTTCACTCCAGAATGCAGAATTAAACCTTCCAGTTCACAGTTTCAAGCCTTTTGGATTTAGATGGCTGACAACGCGTTAAGTGAAAATCTCCTGGGGGAGGAAGAGGCATTCCCTGTGCCATCCTAGAGTCAGGGCTGTGTGTTCTCAGTTACCAGCGGTATATTGCTGGAATATGGAAAAGGCATCTCTGGAGCATGGAATACTTCTCTTGTTCATTAGACATCCTGTGGTAAGGATGCTCCAGGACAGGTTGCTGTACTTTACAGTGCGTGTGCTTGTACTTGCACACGATTCATCAGCACGTTTGGTAAAGACTTCAAACATATCAGTTGGTGTTTTCCACTAAAATAGTTTGTGGCTGCAAGCAACTTGGAAAGATGATGGAAATTAAATGTAGGTAGGTAACACTTGGTTCAATAAGTAGATAAAGGCTGATGTTGTAAAAAGCTAAAGAAGTTAAAAGAAAATGGATAAATGTTATCACAGTTTTATCATGCTATTTGCATAAAATTATGCATCTGATAGATTTTGGCCTATCAAGACTTTGTTCTAGCATATCTGGGTTATTGACCTAAATTAGCATTTCTGTTGTCCTAAAACAAGGAAGAAGCAAAAATAGTGTATTCAGAAATAATGATGTACAGCTGCATGTCAGTATGGTCTCTGCATAGACCCTGGATTGGGTCCTTATATGGGAGAGTTGCACCCAATGACTGCTGCTGTAAGGAATGCTTTGGCTCCTCTGGTCATCCACAAATCATCATGAACAAAAGGGGAGAAAATTGGTTATATTTCTCCCAAGCTATTCAGCCACTAGCCTAAGCCTAACTTTGGTCAGGAAACAACCAGAGAAAGGATTTGTGACTTTCTTTTCTAGAATTTCTGTTTGCTGGTTTCCAACCATAAACAATTTTTCTTTCAAGTTTACCTCTGGACTAATTTAAAATTAGTCTTCTAATATCTTTGGGTTTTGGATAAACAATTAGGTCACTTTTGGGGCACTTTTTTCTTTTACTTTCCCGTGTTGCATTATGCAGTGTGGTTCTGGAGATCACTGTCTGTGGTTCAGTCATGCTTTTTGGCTTGGCAGGGCTGTGGAGACCCAGTTCAAGTCTGGAGCCAGCAGTGTCCTGTCAGCACAGGGAAGCAGCCCAGTATCCTGGAGCGATGCTGACCAGCCACGCTTTTATCAGTGTTTCATGTTAGGACCTCAGCTCCACAGCCACAGCCCCTGCTTTAACTCAACTTGCTGTTTCTTCTCGGAGAAACAAAAGCTATAAAAGTCAAAGGTGCTTCTAATGATAAGAAATGCTGATAAGCAAATCAAGGTGATTAGGGAGTTTTAATCACACCCTCCTTTGTGCTGAGCTCGCTGTCTACTGTGGAATAAATCATAAAAGTCACTGTCCTATTTTTTGTGTCTTGCAAAACTCAGTTATTATCTCACTCATCTCACTCATCTCTCTCAAGGGTTAAGATTACAGCTGGGTATTCTCTCCTTTCATTTTAGAAAATAATACAACTTGCAGAAAAAAAATTATTCTTTTATCTTGTCTTGCTAGATCTGTGTACAAACAGCTCATATTGTCCTCAGCTGATTGAGTTTGTTGAACAGGCAATTGTTAAAAGCCAAATTTCACAGATAAGATGTTCTTCAAATTTTAACTATTACCTGTGACACTCAAGTGAGGTTTCTGTACTATTCTTGCCTCATACAATAAAAAAGATTGTTTAAAAGTCTCCTGCAGGGAAGAGTAGTGCATATACAGTTTTTGGAAAATGACATCTTCCCTAGGAATTCATACACAGAAAGCGGGAGTCCGTTTTCATGAACTATACTCTGGGGGTGCTTGACATTCTTTTTGTTTGTAAAAAGCAAACAAAAGGAATGTGAATAGTATAGTTTGGAATGAATATTCATTGTGTTATTTGTTCCTCAGTAACATTTCACACAGAAACAGAGACTTGCAGTTTAAGGTAATTCTGATGACGAGTGAACAAGAAACAGTTTCCTACTTGTAAATCAGATTTGCCTTTTAAATGGTTTACTTCTTCTGCCAACTTGTTATTTAGCAGCATGTCAGTATTGTAAAAAATACTAAAAATTAATTGAAATTTATGGTGCTTTGCTTGAGCAAAAACATTTCTTTTTAAAGAAATGTTATTCGCAGAAATGTCCTTTAAACCTCTAAAATCAAAAAGTTAATTTTGTTATGCCTAAACAGACTTTTCACTTTAAGGTGATTGAAATTGATAGTAATATAGTGAAAAAAGGGCAAACAAAGCTGTCTTTACAGTTGTAAATGTCCTTAATAAATCTGGATGCAGTTCTGTCTGGTGCCATACACACTACTTATTTATATAAATAAGCAAACCTATCCTGTCTCAAAGATTTAATTGACCAAGTATCAGAGAAGATACTGGGAGAAAATGCAGTTAGCAGTTTTTCTTGATACATAAGCTCATTTTCATATGACTGAAACTGCTTTGGTGATTTTTATTCTACAGCATAGTGGTAAGTGATGGACTTTTGGACCACCCACTGAAATAACATTTTGCAGTGAAGGTTTTGGCTATGGGAAGCTGCACTTTGTAATAGCATGCAAGGGCACTTAAAAGTATTTTTCTAGGCAAAAAAAGAAATTTTGCTTGCTCTGTGATTATAATAGAGATGGTGTAAACTTTGTGTTAGTAGAGACAAAAATTCTGGTCAAGTCTCCTAATGTTTTCCTGTAAAATATTAACTTCTATGAAGAATAAATGGCAGTACATTCTCTTATAGATACATTTCCCCATTGATTTAAGACACTGTCAGGTTTATGGTGCAGGATATTATGTTATAAATTCTCAAGTTAATATCTCCAAATAGTCACTTTTCCTTCTGTTCATTACTGCCTAGTGATTTCTCAGTATTGTGCTGCTTTTCTTAGCATTGCTGCTGGTTGCGAGACACTATTTGTTTGTTGCCAGGATTAGTTTCTTAATGAAAGTCTCTTCGGGTAGATTTTAAGCTATAGATTTGAAGATGTCAGACAAGGGATGAAATTAAACAAGGTCTATTTTCATGGGAGCTTGGGACTTCTTTATAGCTCTTCTTTTAAATTTTCAATTTTCTTTTCATTTAGAAACAAACTTGGATTAAGCTCGATTGATACATTGTGATGCCTACAGTTTTTCTCTCCAAGTCTTGTGAAAGAGAACTTGATTTGATGACCTTATTGAAAGTTAATTACTGCTAGTAGATTATTGAGAAATCACTTAATAAAATAAGCAAGGGAGTCTATAACACTCCTAAGCTCTCTATAAAATACTGCTTTTGATGTAGGTGAAGAAGCCTTTGGACTATTCTGAAAACAGGTAGAAAAGCACAAGAAATTTTACTTTTCATTGAGGAGAATGCTAATTTCTCTTCTTACAAATGTGGTTATTTGAGGTTCATTTTTATATTTTGATGATATATGACTAAGAGGAAATGTGTTATCTTAAGATTGGTTTACATAATCTCTGAAACACTCTGTATTTTAATATTTCCGAAGGTGATATAATTGACAGATGGAAGTAGCAGCCACCCATAGCTCCTGTCAGTGTGTGGATGTAGTTTGCTAAGACTACTGAAATGACAGATTTCTACATGCCTTGGCATACAACACGCTATGGATTATTTGCTTTCCCAGGCACGAGTTATAGATGACCCAGTAACCTGTAAATATCGATGTGCAGTTTTGCACAGTGTGCTGTGGATGACTGACCTAACCATACACAATCTATAGCTGACCCAGTCTCCTCTGTATGTTAACTATATGTTCTCACACTGCTAGTGTGACATTTCATATATTAAGTCAGCAGAGTGTCCTAGGATCTTAGTTCTCCATCAGAATTCCAGAGCCCATCTCAAGTCTCATGGCGTGTGTGAAACCTTTCCCTCGTGCTAGGTCTGTGTGCTCATGAGCTAAGCTATAAGTCCAGTTCTAGAAATGCTGGGAACTTGGGATGGTGCTAAGCCAAGAGACAGCTTTGTTGTTGTAATCAATGACTTGCCTTCGGTCAGTCCAGAGTTACCTACAGATAGAGTAACTCTGGCAGGTTTTTTTTTAACTTGAAATTAGGCTGTGCTTTTTGTTGTTCGTAATGGGTTTTCCCTCAGTTACCATCATTATATTTTGCCCTCAGCTCCTAACAGAATCTGATCTGTTTGTTTGTGCATTGAATGCAACATCACCACAGCTCTTTAAATTGAAGTTTCAGATTTACTTTAGACTTTGACTTCTTTGTTTTCTGTAGTCTTGGGGCATTACTCGCTCTAGTGCATCAGGACTCAGGCTCTTTGCTCAGTGCAGAATTAGGTAGAGAACTGTGCTGTGTGACGTGGCTGCCAGCAATCAGATATACAGTTGCTTTCTAGTGAAGTGTGTGGGCAAGGAGTTTGGGAATACGATATTAAAGCTGTAGGGAGGTGCCTCAGTTTCCGCAATGGCAGCAGTTTTCATTGAGCTTGACTTCAGGTCCAAGGTTTCCTGGTCTCAGGGGACAGAAACAGAATGAAGGTGGGTTGCAGGGGTTTGAGAGGTCAGGATTTTCCCTTCATGACAGGGATGTAGGAATGGACACTTATGGGAAATGAGCAATTGAAAGAAAAAGGAAAGCTTGTTCTCTGATGCTTTTTCAGTGTGCAAGGTGCCACACGGGAACTGTTCTTGTTACCACATTTTTTTGTTTGACCAGCTAGTCCTTTTTTCCCTTTCAGTTTAAGCGAATGAATAATAGATTTAAGCAAGAAATTAAAATGGCTCAAATGTATCAATATTTTCCTCTTAATCATCTCTGTAAAATCTTCCTTTTAAAATTCAGTGATTGATCTGCCATCTCAAGTCTCTTGCTTTAACTAGAGATGTCACTGTTTAGGCAGCTCAAGTATCGGCAGTGCTCTGTTCATCTGGCACACCTGCTTTTTGCCATTAAACTGATGGCTGCACAGCCTCCTTCTGTGAGTGGAAGGAATGAAGAGAGTAACACAAGTAGGAGGTGAAGACAAATTTGTCACTCAGTTTCTCCCGCTACTTTCTTTGACTGTTTAGGAATGCTAAAGCCAGTATGTAGGGCTTTCTGTATGAACTGAGGACTGAGTTTTGGACAGGAAAGTGATACTGACTAAGAATAAATGGTCTTGAATTAGAACAAAACAGCTATATTGGAATGCCTGCTCACATGCATGCCATCAGTATATTTTTGTGTGTTTGTTTATACATCAGTGTGCTTGTGTATTCCCCAGTGGCCTTTGCTCTCAGCCCATTTGGATCCCTTTTCATAGTACTCCAGTCTTCTAGTCTTACAGCTTAATCAGGGTAAAGTGATTGCAAAGATAGTGAAGGATAAGTAGAGTTAGAAAAGGAAAAGCACAACATGAAGTCCTTGTGGACTACTTCCTACTATGTAAAAACAAGCTGAGAGAAGAATGTCCGTCACAATACATTCCAGATAAAAAACCCATTCAATATGAACTGCTGCACATTATATTTAAAATGGCTCCAAACTTTATGTATCTAGTCAAAGTTCCCTTTGATCTCCCAGGGATAGGTGTTCACACTGTAACTTTACAACTAAATTTTGTGCCTAAAAATACATCCCCAAATTTTAGTATTTCAAACCCCAAATCATCTGCTTCACTGTATGTTATGTAAAACTTAACTCATTGAAATGACTGGTCTTATTTCATTATGTGTGCCATTGAACTAGTGTGCATTCCTTTTTTTTTTGTTTTGTTTTGTTTTGTCAAGGAAAAGTATGAAAACATTTAGTAAGAAATAGTCAGAAAATACAGCTTATAATAATGTGGCCTTTCTGCATTTAAACCATTGCATGTGGGGATGGACAGTACCTTATTACAGGCCCCAAACAAGGCAAAGGAGTTTTACATGACCTGTGAATCTTTGTAGGATGTACATGTTGGAGAATGGGATCCTAACTTCAGCTGTCACGACTGAAAACTTAAATTTGGAGCTCTGCTGTACATGCCCTACAAAACTGCCAAACCCCACTGTATAAGACTGAGGGGGAGGGTAGATTACCTTCAGGGTCCCTTTAAAAACCCAAGTACTATCCTAGAGGTAAAGAAACAAGATGTTAAATCTTGTGATTTTATTGTATCCTAGTGCAATATATGCTGAAAATCTACATGGCAGATCAATAAACCTGGAAGATCAAAATGCAACAGTTTCTGTTCTTGGAAAGATTATTTCAGTCCCCAAAAATATTTCTAGGCTTCTGTGCCTAGAATTTAGTTTGAATTTAGGTTTTCAGTATGCTAACTGATTAGATGAGACCTGAATTATACTCTGAAACTGAATAGTCTGTGGGTTCAGTGATCTGGATTTGGGCCACCATTTCATTTATTTGTGTCTCTGTTCTTTCCCTGAACTTGAGTCTTTAAGTAATGGAAGCTGTCTGTATATGACAAATGAAGATAATTATAAATGTGTGGAATTGGACAGAAATCAAACCCAGCAATATTTTAGACATTCATTATCCCAAAATACAGTCACCAAGTAAACACGGGAAGAGAGGAGGACTGAGTTTCTAAATTTTTGATAGAGTTACTGTGATGTCCTAATGTGTTTTGGAGTACATGAGAAGAGGTAGAGAAGTAAAACCATCACTGTTCTGTTTAGTTTCCTCTGGTGCTTGGGAAAGGGATTTATTCAAGGCATGAGTTATTAATTGCATTGGGTGAAGACTTCTGTTCCTGTTATATATTTCCATTCAGCAGCTCTGAGATCCTGTGAGAAAAAGGCAGGACGTGCTCAGCAGGTATCAGATATTAGTTTTCTGTTTCTGCAGAGCAAAGCTGCCTTTGAATGTTTAGGAGGAGAGATCAAACCTGACTATCATCATCACTGTACAACTGAAGTTCCCTGTTTGGGCAAATTGTTTCTGATGACAGCCAGTTGAAGGTGGTTGATTTTTAATTTTAGTTTATTTTTAACTGAAGCTTCACTACCACTGCTTATCATAAGACATATATGCTATTCTTTTTTGAACTTTGAGTAATGCAGGCAGAACCTCTGCCCTTGATCTTGTCAAATCTTGTGAAAACCTTCAAGAGTTAGAGTAGATCCTGTTAGAACTCAGTGTCTTACCTAGATGGCAAAAGCTGTTTGATTTTTCTAAAATGATACTTTTACTAGGAACTGGTATTTTTCAGATACCAACTCAGGTATTTCTACTTGAGGGTGTTATTTTTTTCAGATAGTAGGTTCATTTCTTGCACTTCAGTGCATTTCATGTTTTGAAGTAAGCTATTCAGATGCCTCAGGATGCACCAGTGATAAATCAGTAAAGTGTTTTCTTCTGAATATTGTCACTTTCCATGGTTTCACAGTGAAAAGAAAAGACTAAAGATAAGTTTATAGATTAGTCTCAGCAAAAAAAATTGGTGCATCTTTCAAAGAGAACAGAAAGGTAAGCATGACTGTGGAAGCTGACCCCCCACACTGAGCCTTCTGCACTCTGCTGCCCTTGAGGGAGACAACAGCCAAGAAGCTGAGGAGAGACAGTCTCTAGGAGCCAGTGCCACATGGAGGAGATAGGCTGTATGGATGTAAGGAAATAGAGAAGATGAGATTGGAAACTTCTTACAGACATTGGAGAAATGCAGAAAGCTGGCGAGGTGTTTCTTTGGATAATTACAGTAGGCTTCCAGGAGATAAAAAGCTTAAAGTTAATTTACAAAAGGATCAGATGCTCTGAGTGATGTCAAATAAACGTTTCAGCTGCACTTTCTGTGATTTTGCAAGGCAGAGAAATGTATATTTCTGCTGCTTCTCTGCATCTAGATGTAACCCACATTTTATTAAGTGCTTGTAGTTTTATCTACTATCTGACCAGTAAAAGGAGATATTTGAGATTCCCTTGCAGCACTGTGAACGAAGAGAAGTTTTCAGATATGAGGAGTGCAAGAACTAATGTGTCAGAATGGATGGCAGCTCCTGACTTCACAGGCTAAATATCTGCCTGCAGTCATACCTTCACTAGAGAGCTGCAGATGCCTAAGTACAAGATATGTAAACAAATTGATGATTTTTGCAATAATTACAGAGATGTAAAATGTGTGCGTGTTTTAATATTTTTTTCATTTTCATTATGTATTGTCTTTATTTTTTGTGTGTTAGCATGTTTGGACATTGTCATTGGTAGCATGGTTACCCTACTGTTTGCTTTGACTATTCAGGCACTTGCATGGATGTGTGGCAGAACATGACTCTGAAACAGTTTCCCAAGCTGCCATCTGCCAGCTGACACCTTAAGTAACTGAGTGCATTCCCACAGCCCAGCATGGTTGCAAACTTAAATGCATTTCCAGCCTCAGTGTAAAAGCTAATAGCAAGAAAACCCACTCAACCAAAAACCTCCTGTGCTATTATTTCCTACCTTTTAAAAATTTTATTAAGTACATGTTATTTATATATGAAAGTGTAATTGTGAGCCGGCATGGTGACTAAGCGGGTGGTTAGTGACTGTCAAATCAGCAGTACATAATGTTTTGGCTGTCTCCATGCACCTAATTTAGGATGTTGTTGCCTAAATTTTTGTTTGATATATTGATATCAAGCATCTTAGGATCTAATTCTCATATTTGGATATGCTGATAAGTAGTCTGGTATAGGACTGTGCCATTAAGAATGTAAATAATCAGAGTGAACACATTATCCAGGTGCACGAAGGGTTTTAAGAAAAAAAATCATGTTCTTTATTTCATTATTCATGTTGTTATTTTTGTTATGATATTAGCTCTCTATTGGTGACACACCTCTGAAAAAACATGAGCCCTTAGCTGGAGCAGTGAGACAATCCCCTTGGCAGAACAAAATTTAACACTGTGCTTGTAATGGGATCCCCATGTCTGATATGCTTTGAGTAGAAGCATATGTTTTGGTTTGTTATCTGTTGGTGTTTGGTTTTGTGGATTTGGGTTTTTCGTGATTGCTTTTTGGTGTTTTGTTTGTTTTAAATACTGAAGAGGTCACCATGTAAAAGTAATTAAAAAATACTTTAAATATTTGACCCCTGTCTACTCCACAATCAAGAATGCCCATATCAGTTTGAACACAAGTGCAAAACATTGTAAGTAACATTTCACCATGAGTGGAAAACATGCAAGAGTTCATCTTTACCCCTCTTGTTTTGTTGTATATTCTTTTGTGAGAAATACTGAAAGATTTTACTAATAGGAGTGCCAGTAAATCTCTTAGAACTTTGTTCATAATTTTATTTTGGGCTTTCTGATTTTTCTTTGGTCTGTTTCTGATACTGGCTTCTGATCTTTCTCCTTCCCTCAGGCCATTAAAATATTGCTCTAGGTATTGTCAGACAATAATTCATTCATACTTTACTCAGCACTCTGTGTGCTGCCTATTATCTTGGGCAATTATTTAATTAAAACATAGTTATAGGATGCCAACTTACCAAAGCAGGTAGATGAATCCAAATTTCACTTGGAAATACATAACCTTTGAATTCAGCTGCAGAAAACAAAATACTCATTGACTGTAAAAAGAACTGGCTTTTGGGAATGATGCTTATCTGCATCAGTACTATAAATGCATTTTACTTTGAAAAACTCCCCAGAGGGTTCATGAGGCTTGTTTGTTTGCTTTTTACTATAAATCTGGCTGGGCTCAAGGATTCCCATTAAACCAGTGTTATGAATACAGCCTTCTGGTGGAATTACTAAAAAAGCTTTTTGGGTAATATTACAAATATAATTGCAATTAAGTTACTACTTATTTAAACTAACCCAGGTGCTGGCAGAAGTTGAAGTTTTTACTTAAGTTTTTCTTATTATTTCTTGCATAACATTGTGTTTTTTCATGCATTTTGAAAATAACCTTTCTAGAAGCATCAAAAGATCAGCAGAGTCTACTAAGCTGAGGCAGTTAACAACAGGGAGATGACAGAGAATAGTTTTCTCATTGTGGTTTTTTTTCTTGGTTTTTGTTTGTTTGTTTGTGGTGGTTATGGTGTTGTTGTTGTTGTTGTTGTTTCTTTAATCTGTTGAGCCTCTCCCTGCTCTGCCTTTGGTCTGGAGTTGTCAAGCATTTGGTCATTTTGGTGCTGAAGTTTAGATTTCTGGCTTCAAAAATATGAATGTGAAGTGAGTTAAAGCTCAGCTTTGGTATTTAGTTACCAACAAGCTTAGACTATACCTCATAGAACTAAAACCAATATCCAAGTTAATTGTATATATATTTAATAAACAGGGCCTGTTTCCATTTGGGAAGCCAAATTTACAGAAATAATGTTCCTAGCATTTAGCTGAAAATACTTGCCCCAAAGAAATTTGTTGTTCGTGTGACATAGCCGGAAAAGTAAAATAAATCAGAACTGAATGAAATATTGGATTTCTTCCAGGGAACTTACAAATGTATTGGAAAAATTGAATATGCAATGAGAATTAAGGAAGGATTATAGGAATGTATTAAATTCAGTTAGCAGGATAATTTAATAAATTTCTAGTCTAATGAAAGAGTAGAATGCTGTCCTTTCACTGCTTTTATTAACGTTACTAATCTTTACTCATTCATATGATGCTGATGCTTTTTCTGTTAATGAAATGGCTTCTGGGATACTACAGCACTAGGAGGATGCGTTAGCCTGTGAAAAGAACTGTAAGCCTGAGGTAAAACCAGGGAAGACAAATCCTAGAAGGAGTGTAGGGCTGATGCAGTTTCCTTTCCTTCCCTCAGTTCTCCCAGAAGCAGTGCATTTCAGTCCACACGTGCACATGCTAAGTTCTTGGTCTATCAGCATGATTTAACTACAAATCTGTGTTGAAAGCGGTGAACAAAGCAAGATTAAATCCCCCTGTTCTTGCAACAAAATGTGATGTTGTGCAGATGTAGCCATGTCATCCAGAGAAATTGCTCTTCATGCACAGGGCTGGGCAATAAGGGGACATTTGGAGGAGGAGATGGGCATGTCTTAACTGCAGTGACTGGCAGTGGGTATCAAGCCTGGAGCAAACTGAAGGCACAAGCTAACAATGGAGACACTTATGCCAAGCCTTGAGAAATTATTTAAGTAGGGATTTTTTTTTTTACACATTTTTAAACACATGTACTAAACAAAGTAATTTAAATTGAGGTGAGTTAAATGAGTAGGGGCACTGTGATATCTGTAATTCAGTACTTTATGTTTGTTTTTTAATGAAAATATGCCGTACTGTGGCAGTATTTCCACCACTGAATTTTTTGAAGAGCTTTTAGGCTGTGTCACCTCTACATGTCAAGCCTCAGAGCCTGAGGCTGGTGTTTGAGCTCTGGCGTATTGAGCATGTCAAGTGCAGAGCCCCAGCGCTCCTCAGAGCACCTTACAAGCAGACAGACCAGCCAGGAATGAGATCCAAGACGGGGCATCCCCTATTTGTTTCCTGTTCAAGTAAGCTGGGCCAGTAGCTGGGGCTTTCATGTTCCCCAAGAGCAGGGGGCTAAACTGCTTTTGCATAGTTCTCCCTTATCCAGGGACTGGTACAGCCAGCCAGTGAAAACAGCTTACAAACAGCACAATTTCACAGTAAACTGAGTTTGTGTTCTGCATCAGTGTAAGAGATGTTAATGTTTTCCGGGGGACTTGCTGTTTTAAAATAGTTGGTAGGATCCCCCCTGTTTCTAGAAGGCAGTTGAGAAGAATGGTCAGTAATTTCCTCTGGAGATGAAGGAGAGGTAGATTTTTAGTGCTAGAAAAGAATTTACAATGTGTCTGGGTTTATTTATTTATTTGATCAAATATTTGGGATAAAATTCAATTTTTGATCCTAGATTTCAAGCTCATTTGCTAAAGTTATTTTCAAGAGGATGCAGTCACTGACTGTCAGTTTGCCCATGTGAACTGCAACAATGGCAGCAGATGCTGCACTGTTTTTTCCCAAAAATAATTCTTCCTATTTGTCTTCAACAAATCTTTGTTTCCACAAAGGCATATTTCTATATTAATTGTTACCTTAGTCTCTTCTTTACTGGACCTTCTCACAGGCTGTGTAAAGAAAGCAGAATCATTGCCTTAAGAATAGAAAACTGAATAAACCAGTTAAATGCAATTTAACAAATAGATCATAAAACATGGTCAAAACCAAGCACAACCTATTTCCTTTCACCCTCTACTCTGTCTTCCATCAAGTGGAACATCAATTTCCACTGCTTCTAGAAAAGACTGAAATCTCCTCAGTTTTTAATAAACTCTTTCACTAGAAAGTTTTTACAGAAGAGTGATGTAAGCAGAGGAGTATACAAAACTGAGAAAAATTAATTAAACTGGATTTTTTACTGTCAGCTTATATTCAAACGTGATTTTTGCTTTTAAATGCTTTTCTAATGTATCTTCACATCAGAAAGCAGAGTGGGCAGGGAAATACCACTTTATTTTACAAGAACATGAACTCCCAGAAATGCTTTGGGTCTTGGCAGGTCTGGAGACACCCCAGTATGTAGAGTTCCCTCCAGAGCCAGTTCCCCCCAATTCAGTAACAAAAGCCAATCAGCAGGTAGCCGAGAATTTGGCTGTTTCCATTGTGGCTTTGCAGCAGCTGGCAGGGCAGGAACCACCAGTCAGGCCAGTTTCAACCCTTGCCTGGCAGTTTGGGGCTCCTTGGTGTTTGAGCACCAGCCCAGCAGGTGCCCAACAGCTCCAGAGTTTCCCTTCTCTGGTAGCTGTAATAGCCACATTCTTAGGCAGATGCATGCAAAAAGGTTAGTATAAAATTGGCCAGCCTCTAAAATATCATTAATGAGGTAAATGAGCAGTTTACCACTATGTTGTTTTCTCTGTTTCTTCTCTGAAAACATGTGAAAATATTCACTGGATTGTTGCAGTAGCATAAGCACCTGTGGGATGCTAGGGTTGCAGGCTCCTGAAAAAACTGCAGTGGGATGCTGAAATTCTGGGGTTCAATGACAGCGCTTTCTGTCAGTACCAGAATGCAATGACAGCTTGTAGCTCTGGAGGGTATTGAGGTATAAACGTGATTTTAAAATGGCATGGTTAAGAGACACCTGACACTGACAGTTGGAAGGGTCTTTAGGTGACATCATTGCTGTTTAAAGTAGTAACTAAGAAAATCAGTGATATGTGGTAAAGCTTACATACATTTGATTTTTTAAATATGTTACTCTGTAAGTCATTGATTTTGAATGATAACTGTGATGCGGCTTTTGAAGCAAATAAAATTATATGTGGAAGGCTGGAGCAAATTAAGTAAATGTGATTACTGCTTGAAGTCCTCTTCAGAAGCATTTTATTTGGTAATAGTTTAAGCATAAGCTAAAGTGGTTTTCTTATGGATAATGCAATATTTCTGACCCTAAAGTAAGAAATAAAAACATTACCCCTTGTCCAAAAAATAGTCCTAACAAAAGTATTAGGCTATTGAAGGATTGTTCTTGGAGGTTTTTCTCCTTAAAGTGCACTTGAATATAATATTTGATGCGATATCTTTCGTTTGGGCTGTCTGAACAGTCCTCTGGAGCTGATGAAAACTGGAAACAAGTAGTAGAGTTTTCCTGCTTTTCAGATGGCTGAAGGAAACTAATGGAGGGAACTGCCACAAACAGTGATGGGATGGTTTAAACACAACCAGAGGAATAGCAGAATGTAGTGAATGACATTGGACACAAAAGTCATGCACACTGGTGGACGCTGACAAGGCAGAATCTCACAATTCGAGAAGTTTTGCTGAAGGATTCTGTCTCCTCCTCCCAGTTCTGCCTCAATTTCTCTTGACATTGTTTTAAGAGACACAAAACTGTATGACTAGAAAAAGACTGCTGTTGCTCCTAGAGCTGCACTAAAGTAAAGAAAACTAAAGGTAGAGTATTTCTGACATGACTGAAGGATCATTTTCATAAACAGTAAAGGGGATTGATACAGAGCTTGAATTTACAAATCTACACAAGGGGCCTCTTGCATCCGAACACTGCATCTCTTAAGAGTAGAGATTTTCTTAGGAAGTCGAAGGAAGGAATTTTAGCAGAGCCATCGAAATTGAAATACACCATGAAAGCTGCTTTTTTTTTTTTTTTTCTGTCTCAAAGCCTTGCTTTTCTTTTATAAGCAGTGCTCTGGAGGGGTTGAGAACAGGGATAAAACACAAGCCAGTTAACTCTCTACAAAAATCACTTCATTCACTTTCTCAAAAGTGGCCATGAATAGGGTGGGATTTGAATGTGACTTTAAGGATGTAGCAGAATTTAACAAGAGAATGACATGCTGGTTTCCCATTTTCCTTCTTTATATTTTTTTTTTCCTAGAAATGTTTTTTTTCTATGAGTTTTATACAGCAACTTCTAGGGCTCCCACTTTTTTTGCAAGAAATATATTTTTTTAGAAGTACAGCTTCAGTCTCTCTGCCACAGCCATGAAAGCTGGTCTGTCATGTATATGAATTAGTATGTTAACAGGATGAGAGCCAGGAAAATATATCTTGACAGCTTTAACATTGTACGCTGAGAAATAACCTGAGATAAGGAAAATTAATGGTAGTAGCACATCAGCTAGTATAAATGTGACTGGCAGTTTTTAGTTGTATATGCTTTCTGGTTCTGAGCCACAGAAATTATGCAGAGAGTAAAAAAAAAAGTGACAACTTGAACAGCTGCCTATTGAAATTCAGTGCTTGATATTATGAAATTTGTAGATTGGTTTCATCCTGTGATTTTACTGGTCGTCATTGTGACATCTGCTAAAAACTCTCATGGTAGATATTTCTAACACATTTCTGTAAGACCATTAATGATTCATTGTTTGATCTTGTTTTTAGAGCTTCTTTTTCGTGCCCCTTGCATGTAGTGGTTTCACAGGCTCGTTATCAAAGTTCTGGGGCCAAACTGATCCCTAGTGGATCTTCTCCAAAGCTAACTGAGGGCAGAAGGATTGGTGATAGCTAATTGCTGACATTAGGAGCAACTATTTGCTGGAGTCACATTGAGTCGAGTCCAAACAGAGCTACTGGATGTGAAATTGCTTGAAAAATACTAAGTTTAGAACCTTGCTTAGGTACCCTTCTGTCTAGCTTGCACTCACAAGTGATCATATTGTAAAGGCTGTGTGCTAGATTTCTACCTAAGTTTTGAATTTTCTACAGTTTTAGTTGATCCCTACTCATTTATAATTTTATCTCACCATTCAGAATTCTACTTATCAATCATACTTTCATGTTGACTAATGCTGCTTAAATTTTTCTGAATTCTACCCTTATTTTGTCTGAATTACATGAATAAACCACATAGGAGGGATGGGTTTTTACCAGATGAAGAGTATTTTTTTCCTGGCTTATTTTCTTTCTGGTTTGCATGATAATTTTTTGGTTCAGAGTCAAGTGAATGCAAATCTGATGTTTTATTTGGGACTGGATACTTGGAGAAATATCACATCTGAGGATGAGGAATCAAGCTGTTTGTACCCATGTCTTGAGACAACCAAGGTACATAAAGCATTAAGTAAGATAAGATACGTTGATGGGGTAAGAAATAACACATGTAATAACAAAGAGCACAAAAGTCCTACAAGAAAGATTAGAAGAAATTATATTGTTCAATAATCACGTATTTCAGACTGGCTGTATAGCTTCTAGAGACTTAACGGTATAAATTGAGGTGTTCCTCTGTTTCCAGAGATTTGAGCTTGTTTTCTTCCCATTTATGCTTGCTAAAGAGCTTTTAGGCTCAGCTTTGCACGTCCCCTGATGGACAGCAGTGATGACATGCCAATATTGCTACGGTGCAAATAGCTATGTGTTGTATCACAAGAAAAAAGTGATTTGTTTTAGTGAAGAGGGAAACCATGCAAAGATAGTTTGTCAGTTAATAACTTTTTGAGGGCTTCTTTCACGTCCTAATATTTTCTCCTGGATAGCTGGGTATCTAGCTCTGTTTCTTATCCACTGCTCCTGGCATTGTTTCATTCTGCCATAAATTCTGCTCTGTTTTCTCTCCAGTCTGTGATGATTGTTCTACACGTGTTTGTTAATTTGTACCACTTTTCTGTCAGTGGCATACTAAATTTTACCTAATGCTTTCAGTTTTACAGGAATCTGAGCTATTGTATGCTAAATTTTATTGAGAAGGATTCACTGCCGTGTGAATTCTTACCTTGGCTGTATGTGTAAACTGAGCTCTGTGCTGCCCTCATTTTGTGAAGTCACCTACCACATGCATTGCAAAAATCTGAAATATCAGGAAGAACACAGGGAAGTTGTCCATATTTAGAATGTAATGCACCTGATGACAGCCTTCTCTAACTGGCCTCCATTTTTTAATAATTCTTGAGCTTATTATGTTTCACTTGGAGCATAACAAACCTTTGTTACTCTCTGGCACTCTAGGCCATCTTTAGGATTTAACAGTTAAACTGGGTTTGGAGGGGGGGCGGGGTGTTTTTTTGTATGTTTGATTGGGGTTTTTTTCATCTTAATTTGGATGAAGCCTCTTTTAGGCAGTTTCCTGTGCATCTTTCTAAATTTTTCATAGATCCTTTAACATGTTGCCTTACAGTATTGTTTCCTACTTGAATCACAGTAGTTCCCCAATCTTGCATAATTTGAATTTAGGATCTGGCTTTTTATTCCTTATTTTTGATCCAAGTCAGAGGTACAACTCTGCCTCTCCCATATCCTGTCTGAAGGGCAGCCGTTTGACATTGAACATAAGCCTGTGTAGAACAGATGTTTGTTTTGAGAGAAGGTGAGACTCAGGATCTAGGAAAAAGGGAAGGTGGTATGGTTTAGCCCCCCTGGCAACTAAGTACCATACGGCTGCTCACTCACTTTCCCCCTGCTCAAGTGGGGAGGAGAATTGAGGGAAAAAGTAAACCTTGTGGTTGTGATAAAACCAGTTTAATAATTGAAACAAAATAAAGTATACTAATGCTATTAATAATAAAAAGCGTAATGATAGGAAAAGAGAAATACACCTGAGAGAAACAAGTGATGCACACTACAATTGCTCATCACTCTCTGACTGTTGCCCAGCACATCCACGAGCACTAAATGCTCATTTACAGCCAACTCCCCCCAGGATATATACTAAGCATGATGTTCTGTGGTGTGAAATATCCCTTTGGCAAGTTAGGCTCAGCTGTCCTGGCTGTGGTCCCTCCTGCCTTCTTGTGCACCTGCCTGTGGGCAGAACATAGGAAACTGAAAAGTCCTTGATTTAGAGGAAGCACTGCTCAGCAGCAACCAAAACATCAGCGTGTTATCACCATTATTCTCATACAAAATCCAAAACATGGCACTTTATCAGCATACTAAAAGAAAAATTAAATCTATTCCAGCTGAAATCAGGACAGTGGGTTACAGGAAAAGGAATTCAAAGTATAGGGTTGTGTACTCAAGAGTATGAAGAGCTGAATTCCATGTGATTAACAGAAGGGTAAGAAAATTATCAGAGCACCCAAACCCCAATGTTATGGAAGTCTGTTAACTGTTGATGTTTTGATCCAAGTATTTTCTTGTTAATCAAACCCTGTATCTTCATGGTCATAGGATAATGATGTAGTAAAGCTTAGCTCGTTAAAACAAAGCACCCTTTTTGCTCTCAGGATGAGTACATGGATAGAAGAGCAATTTGCAACAGTAGATCAAAGAACCAATTAGGTTCAAAACGACCTTCGAGATCATTGAGTCCAACCTAACACCACCATGTCAACTAGGCTGTGGCAGTAAGAGATAAATCAAGACTTCAAACATTCCAATTTAACAAGTGTTAGTGAATATATTATCTTGAAACTTACCCTTACATCTGATTTGCTGAATTTACTTTGATTGACTTGAGCATGTATTAAAATCTTCTGACAAATCAAAAGCAAAAGCTGAGAAGAAGATGCAAAAATTATGCAGCCTTACATAGTGGAGCCAGCACTATTTTATGTACAAAGTTATAATAACCAGTTGCTGGCATTTGCTTAACTTGCAGTTGAGTGCCTGAAAGTGGTGCCTTAAAACTGTGCTTTCAAGTGATGGTATAAACTGATGTAGTTCTGTCGTTTGCCATTGCACTTTATTCCTGTGGCTGAACTGGGTCTGTTTTTACTGGACTCATTTGGAAAGTCTCTCCTACTACGCATGATAAGTTCTGGAGGCAGAAAGGATGTGTTTTTCTTCTCAGGCCACCCTACTACCAGCTTTTCATGAAGGCAGAGCAGCTCTGTCACTAGGAAGATTATTGTTCTCTAGGGTTTTTCCACCTTTGTTGTTTTGCTCTGACTGGTAATGAATTTAGCTGTCTTGTGACAGAACTGATGGTGACATGGCATAGGAACTGTACTTGCTTCTTCTGATCCAGTAGAAATGCAAGCATCAGTTGAATGATGCTTTAAGGGATGTAATTTCTCTACAGAAATACTTCAATCCAGTTCAGCAGTATGTGCTATGGCTCAACAGTCATCAAGAGATGTTTACGTGTTTTAAAATAGGCAGAAATAGATAATAGAATCTAGTAAATATTAGATAATAGAATAGAAATAGATAAAAATAAAAATAACCAAGGCAAGTAGATTAAACTTCATGGATTTTCATGGTATTTGGCTTATGCTTTTCTTCTGGTGCTGCATATGAAAGTTTAGGGCATTTATTGCTCCATCTACCTTCCCTCTCCATTTATTCACCAAACTGAGGTTTTTTCTACCATCTATATGGGACTACTGCTTGATTAAACTTCTTTGTTGCATTTGCTACTAGTTTATTTTATTGTCACTCAACATAAATTAGTTTTTACTGATTGGGTGGGTACTTTAAACCCAGCAACACCTACTACCAGTTCTATGATGAATTCCTTTGTATTTCTGAAGCATGAAGAATATCACTTTACTGGGACCAGTATAAAACAGTTCTTGGGTTTAGTTGTTTAATATTATTAGCTTGTGTATTATGAAGTAATGATCTTGTTAGTGAGTCATCAGGAGAATAAATAAATTTAAGCTGTAACTTGTAGGGTACTCAGTATTCCTTCAGAAGCTGTGCTAGTATTGCTTTTGCCAAGATAACTAAACTTGTTTAGCTTTGAATCAAATTCACTCTTTTCTGTTTTCATTGCTCTCCTTGAATGATTGCCTTGAACAATGAATATATAGACTGAAGGTTAATAAAAGCCAACTTATCAGCGGAGGTATTTTTATTCTGGGGGAGACAAGGCACAGCCTGTGTGTGCTTGGTAATTTGGCATTTATATTGTGTAATAATTCCTCTGGAATGTTTGAATTAGATTTTGAGTTTAATTTGATTTAAATGAGAAAAAAATCTTTAAGTGTGGATAGAGAAGAATAAAATAATTTATTGTCCATGTTTCTGAGACAGGTTCTGAAATTGGATATATCTGAAAACAGAAAATCTGTAAAGATACTTTATGTGCTGTTGTGTCATTGCTGCAGGCTTTCTTTTATATACACTTAAATATTCTATTAAATGCATAACATTTTTTTTATATACTGATTATTTGACATGATGAACACCTTCCTTTGGAAAGTAAGCTCTGGAGACAGAGGTAATATGTTGGCTTGGAGCTCCTCATCAGACAGTAGTGTAGCAAGGGAAAGGTGTTTATTTAAGGAAACAATTATTTCCAGAAAGAAAAATTAAAATCCTCCTTGAAGGTGAGAAAGAGAAGGCAGTCTCTTTACCATTGGAAGACAAAATGAATAGTGTTCTAGAAGATTGTATTTTGTACATCTGTTAATGCAGTTACTAACATAGTGTATGTGTGCCTAATAAGATTAGATACAACTGTATCTTTGTAAGGTATTTGTCTCTCTCCTGCAGTGGGTTTTGTATTTGTTTTTCTTTATGCTACTGTATTATGAACAAATAATATAGTTTTGTATAGGTGGAAATAAAACTGATTTTCATCTCAGTAAATTGCCTAATAATAGTACCATGTTTTTGCTTTTGTTTGTCACCATATGAAAAAAGAGCATCCATTGCTCTGGGTAAACTGGAATTTGAATTAGCCTTGCCAACAAAACTCAGTAATTTTGTGAAAATCATGGTGATGTTTTCCCAAAAGGATGACACTAACTCTTATATAGGGAAGTATTACCCTAGTCACATTCATATTTCCGCTTGAAATAGTGCATAAACATAGAAGTCAGTGAGCTAAATGTTAATACCAACCAATATTTTGTGGAATATTCTTGAGCCACATTTAGATACTTGTGTAAGGAAATCATTATTTTCCTTTGTAACACCTGCCTAGCAAATAACATGGAAGTATCATAAGCGTGAAAAAATGCTCTCAAAGCAAGCTTCGGAATCCCTGTGACAAGGAGTCGTTCTTTATTCTAAGCACCCCTATAGGATTTTTCCTGAATTAATAACTTTTGATTTGCATCCAGGTTTTACTTTTGGTCTTTTCCTCTACTTGATTAGTTGGGTAAGATTAAATGGATTTATGTAAAACAAACAAGCAAACAAGAACAAAAAAAATGGATCTGTACAAGAATGAGCAGGTCTATTTTGGGTTTTATGGAAGAAGGCCCTTAAGGCAATACTGATGGTGTTCTTTGCTCAAAATGAAGGTGGTCTCTGCTCTCTGCAGTGGTCCAAACTGAGAATTGATGATCTAACCTAACAAATTTTATCATACTAGTAGCAATTATGTCCTGTACTGCCTTCTAGTATCTCTTTTTAATCTATAGGTTGACATTACATCAGGGTACCCCAAATGGAGTGGTAGGTATGGTCATCACACACTCAGCCCTTCTCAAACGTCAGAAAATGTGCAACTGTTAATGAAAGAATAGTTTTCATTGACCATCACAATGTCCATCACTTTGGAGTTTCTCCAATACTAGTAGTACCAAAGTATTTTCTAGTTCCCCGATGTTATTTTACAGCATTGCTGTTTATTCATTCATATTCACTTTCTACCTCATGAAAAACCTCATTAGGACATGGCTTTCAGGGAGAAACTACACACAGAGCAATATACTATACTTTTCTATTTAGTTATATTCATTTTTAACATGCAAACTAAATCTCTGAAGACTTCATTCCTTCAATGCACATTCTTTTATCTATACTTTAGAGCATAATGATGTTGCGATGCTGTGTTTTAACCTCAGCATACACTGCTCTAGAAATTGAACCCTTCATTACAGCTTTGAAAAATCAAGCCTGGGAAGTTCACCAGGATCAGAAGATCTGTCTTTAAAATTTGTTACCTTAGATAATCATTGAATGTGACAGGATTAAGAAATACTTGGGTAAAAAGTATATTGATCTGTGTGTTAACCCTGATAAAACTGGAAAATACCCCTCACCTGCAATTCTCTACCAAATTGGTCAAAGCAAACTCTCTTAACCTGTTTATATGCAATTAGCCCTTACATTCATCACAAATCTAATGCATTCATGTATAATTCCTAATCCTTCAACAAAACCACCAAACCTAGAGCAGATGCCCCTTGAGGGAGGAGGGGGTGGGGTTACATTACACCCACATCATTACACATGAAGTTCTGTGCAAAGCACCTTAAAAGTAGCTATTTTTGAGAGAGATGTTTTCTGCGGGTAGGAAACAAAGGGCTACTCGCTCTATGAACTTTTGAGGCCTGGGGACTGATACTAATGAGTAACTTTCATGTTTGATCTTGCTATGGTACTTGACATACAGATAAAAAGAAATCTAGAGATAAACATGTGGTGCACAGCTGTGAGTGTGATCTGCTTACAATTTCTTCCCTGATGTCTGTGAATAGAAGTTAGTTTGGGCAATTACATTTTTTCAGGTTCATGTTTAACTGGGGATTGAAATGTCAGGTGTATATAAAGTTGTGCTGACCCTGTAGCTGGAGATAAATCCTCTCAGATTTGTTTTCTGGCTCATTTGCTCTAATAGCATCTCAAATCTGAAGGAAAATACGTAGTTGAAAAGCTACATACCTGGAGCTTAAGAGCAGAATGGGAGAATTTAGACTCAGCTTTCCTATAGTGAAACTATAGTGAAAACAACCCAGGATATTCTAATGGCTTGATATTCCTTAATTTGAACAAATTAACATCGGCCTGTGTAAGAGGCCTTATTCAGAACTCCTAGCTAACACTCAGATCTTCTTGGTTTCACCTGGAGAAAACAAGTAGAATAGGTGGTGTTTGAGGAAGGCACAGCAGGAGGAAGGTGAGGAGTCAGTCGTGCTGTGCATGTTCACAGCTGCAGAGGAGAGTTCCCTGGGTTGGGTTCTCGTGATGTTTCTCTTAAGAGCCTGGCAATGCTGGGGGCCAAATATGAATAGTTATAAACATTAAGTTTTCTTGAGTTTTAAGTCTGTCTGGAAAATGCTTTAGGAACTAGAATCCATTCTCTAAATTGAGTGATAGGTGGGGAGATGGTGCCCTTTCATTACAGCTATTACACACATACATGTTCAAGTATGCTTCAAGTGGCTTGGCAGTGTCTCTTACTCAAGCGTGCATCAATCTTTGCAAATTCTATAAAGCATTTTAGGGACAGTTTTATTGCCCTGCCTTTCTAGTTAATTGACTACAAGCTACCACAAAACCTACACATTTGTGTAGATGTATCTATATATTTAATTCCATAGGAGCTCTTTTGTTCAATCATTTCTGATTTAAACATTTTTGTCTTTTATCACATTGTAAGGACAATGCTGTTTGGAAAGGGCCAGACTGCTGTTGTACTTGTGCATGTATTATTTAGTAAGTGTTCTCAATGTCTTTTAGAAGACAGCAAGCATACAAAGTACTTTGCAATCATCAAGCAATTTTGTCAAGAGGAATCAGACTATGGTCCTCTCCTGTGTTGTCTGAGAGCTGCTTGATCTATGGATGGCTGTTGTCTTGGTCTAGTCCTGCTGGAAATCACATTGCAGCTGTGCAAGCCAAATCTTACTGACTCCATCAGCCCAACCTGGGTGATTAATAACCATTGATGCCTAGTAACTTCAGATGCTGTAAAGTGGGGGTTTGCATTCCCTAGATAAATGCACAACTAGTTGTTGCCTTGAAATCCAAGAGGGCCTCAAGCAGCACGGAGTTAGAGCAGATTCTGGATGTCCTTGTACTGCGTATTTTTAAATTGCAGGATTTTTACTTTAGCCTCATCTTTGCATTTCAATCATTCATTCTAAATAGATAGCACCCCTTTAAAATACACAAAACCAGGTTTTGTGGGTGGAGGTTTTTGAAAACAGAATAGTCTCCCAGAAAGTCAGGAGTTTATCTCCTAGAATTCCAGATTGGTATTTGGGGAGGGAAAGTTTCATTCCTAAACAACTCCTAGCAAGCTAAAGAAAGTAAGGTATGGTGAAATTCTGCTTTTTCAATTCTGTTCTCACAGGAATGCTCACCTACTGATTTATGCAACCATATTTGACTGTTTTCATGTGTGACACAGATTTTATTGCACTGGAACCTTCTATGCATGTGGAGGTGTTAAAGTAAGAGATAGAGTTGAAAATGTCTTCTGGCTCTGGATCTCTAAGAATTTAATCTGTTGATTGAGGAAGATTTCTCTCATAATATAATGTTTCATTTATTGCCATTAAACCATATCTAAATCATGAAGAGAGAATAAATTGTCTTGTAATGTGTTTTGATTGGGGAAGTCAAGCAATGGAAGATTATAATAACAATAAAACAAATGCTAGTGAGTTGCTTTCCAGAAAGGCCATTAAAAAAATGAAAAATTAATTGAACTGTGAATTCCAGATTGGTGTTATGATGAATCTCAGATCCAACGCAAAGAGTAAAATCTGTGTATTAGAAAAACTTATGCCAGGGTTGCTCCCAGCTACACCAATGTAAGAGAGATGTTTAATATTAGAAGGAACTGTGGAATATGGGACTTAAAATACAGCACCACATTAAATATTATCATCACTGCTGAAGAACTGGGATTAAAACAGTTTATGCCTAACAGAAAGTGGATGCATTTAAAGGCAATGAGCCAAATTTGGGAAAAGATTGAACTCTCACATGATGCTTTACCTGGAGAATGGTTATGCCTGATTGTTTTGGCATTTGCCCCTTCTGTTGTAAAGTGGAGCCATTTGCTAGGACTGTAGTGAGGCCACACTAGTGTAGGTGGTAAGAGCAATGATGAGGATGAGAGAAAGGCTTGTCACAGAGAAATGGGAACTAAACATCATGTGCTGACATTTTTAATACAGAAAAATGTGGAACTTTAGAAGAAAATGTTTAGGGGGATTCTTCAGTGTATTCACAAAGCTTTTGGGGTTTGTTGCAGAGGGCACTGCATGGTGAGCAAAGAATCCAAGTTCTGCTTGCTCATGAACTTGCCGCATATGTCCTGAATAACTATGGTCTTTTCTTGTCCTCTATCCAAGAGTCCATCTAAATGTCCAATACAGTTGTTTAAGGTGTTGTTTTCCAGTTTGCTTGGATAACACATAATATAAGGGGACAGTTGCATGCTTCCATATTAAATAACTATTGCTCCAATATAAGCAGAAATATGAGATTTAATACGACAGCACTTCCTCAAAGCTGATGTATATTTTCATTCAGTGTTGGAGGATGGAACTAATTGTAAGCAAAAACCAATCTGAGAAAAGGTTCTGTTCCCAGTTTCAGAAGTTTCAGAAACCTACAAATGAGGAGGAAATTGGGTACATCATGATGTGTTTCTGAAACACTGGAGCTATAGAGAATTTTTAGAAAATCCCACAGCTGATAAAATACACAGAAATTACCAGTGGTAACAATAATTTCTCCTTCCTGCACAAGATACTCATCACCCTAATTGAGGTCAAACAGCAGTGAGAAAGCCTAGGAAAGAGGGAATTTCTGGAAATGTTTCGCTCCAGTATGAGTTGTTATTGAGAGATACCATCTTAGCAGAGGCAATAACACTGAAGGTTCAGCAGAGACATCTGTGGCAGCTCAGTCCAGGAATATCCTGGCACACTTGCAAAGCACCAGCTGAAATACTGCTGTGGCAGATGAGGAAGCAGTTTGTAAGCCACTACTAATATCTAATTGCTAAACACATGTCCACAGAGCAGATCTCACCAGGCTTTGCTGTAATTACAAATCAGAGTTCCAGTACTGGTAAAGAGCAAAAGGAAAGAGACAATTGAATTAGCATAGTGGAGGATCTTTCCAGAAGTTACTCTTGGCGAATAGCTCAAGCAGCATGCTGGGATTTGGTACATGACAAGTGCCAGTATCTAAAATGAAGGAAGTCAAACTATTTAAACAGGGATTGCTTGCTTCACTTGGTTTATGAAAAGTCTAAAAGAAACCTTCTGAGTTACCATTGAGTGTTACAATTTTTTTTTTTTTTCATGATAAACAAATCTTACAGCAGAGGTGGAGAGGCTAAAAGGCCTGCTGGAGGCCAGAAGTCCCCATGTCTCACTAAATAAATACCAGAAGAAAGTATGTTTTGCAAAGTGCTTTGTGACCTTCACCTCAGTAAATTTTTATAACAGCAATAAGGCCAGCCAAGGCTTCATGTTTATTCTTACACATAAATATAAAAGATGGGTCATCTGTGTCAAAGCGATATGAATTAATAACTAAAAAACTTGATATATTCAATCTATACTGTATGTGTGAATCCTGTTGCTAACAGAAATGTTTATAGTACCCAGTGATCGGTATAGTCTTAAAAACATACCTACAGCTTGAGTTATTAAGTCTCTTTTAAAAAAACCAAGAAAAACACATACTCGGAGCTCTGTGCTCTGGACTCTGTTTGACTTTAGAGTTTGGGGCTGGAAAGGGACTTTCCTTCACGTAAAACAACCACCTGCATGTTTATGGGGGTGGTTGCAAAACGTTCCTCTGAAACTGCTTGTTCTACACGAAGTGGAGAGAAGTGTATGGGAGTTGGTGATGAGTTCTGACACCAGGAGTCTGAGCTACTGTGTAACTTTTGCCCCTACATGGTGTGGTGAGTTGATCCTGGCTGGACACCAGGTGCCTACCAAGCTGCTCTGTCACTTCCCTCCTCAGCTGGACAGGGGAGAGAAGATAAAATGAAAGGCTTTGGCTCAATATAAGGACAGGGAGAGATCACACACCAGTTACCATCTTGGGCAAAACAGACTCAACCTGGGAAAATTAATTGAATTTGTTACCAATCAGATTACGATAATGAGAAATAAAACAGATTCTTAAAATACTTTCTCCACCCCTTCCTTTTTCCTGGACTTAACTGAAATCCCAGATTTTCCACCTTACCCCCTCAGTGACACAGGGGCATGATGGATGAGGGCTGCAGTCACAGAACCACACATTGTCTCTGCTGCTCCCTCCTTCTCAGAGGGATGACACCTCACACTCTTACTCTACTCCAGCACACTTCTCCTACTCCTCACACAGTTCTCCACAAACTTCTTCAACATACATCCTTCCCACATACTGCAGTTCTTCTTGAACCTCTCTTTTGAGGGTCCCTGCCACG